>VZTO01009470.1:0-16626 GCA_013400615.1 Syrrhaptes paradoxus | reverse complement strand
AACCTAAGAGCAAATCCCAGGCTAGCAGCTGGACTGTGTCTCTTTGCTTGTCTGCCGACCTTGGCAGCAGAACAAAACATTGGGTCTTATCAGCTTCTCCTGAGCAGGAATCCAAAACATAGCTTCTTGCTAGCTATTTATGAAGAGAAGAAAAAAAAGAATAACTCTCTCCCTCTTAACCCAGGACAAGTTTACGTTTAGATCATCAAGAATTAGAAGTCAAATTATACCAAACTATAATATCCATGAACTTGACAGAAAGGTGAACTTCTGTTATTTAAGTCATGGGCAAACCTCTTAGTGTTACCTATAGGTCTGGTTTTTTGAAGGTATGGTTTAATTTTTTATTGAAAACTATGAGGAACTGATGTATGGAACATATAAAGGACAAGTAGTGTCATGGTGGTTTAACAGAATTATTAGTGATATATTTCAGAGTAAATATTGCTTGATGGAGACTTTTCTTAAGAAGCTGCTCTTTTAGGTTATAGAGGCAGATTTAAATACCAAGTTTTTATCTTTCCCAGGAATTTGCTACTCATGTGACTCAAGTTTTGAGCCTTCTGCTCATGAGATCTGCCTCAAACAATGCTAAAATCCTCACATACTGAAAACTGACCGTTACTTGCCAAAAAAAAAAAAAAATTAAAAATAGAAATGCTGCTTGAGGATGGCATGTGAAAAATTTCAGATTGCTCTAGTGTGGAATTTTATCTTTTGGGTTTGTTGTTCTTATTTCAGTTATGGTAATAAAATTCTGTGTTTATCTGGGGAAATGGCAATATCAACATTAGTACGTTCTGGTTGACTGTTTTTCCTGCACCAAGAAAATCCTAGAAACTAGGTAAAGAAGGGTATAAAATACCTGATAGTAATTTATATAATGTTCCTCATACATTTAGAAATCTAGAAATTTGGGGTTCAGTTTACCCGTACTTACTTTTGCTAACTATCACTTTCTTGCCTTTATTTTTGTCAAGTAAATGCTGTACTTTGATGTACTGCTTATCATTGCTGAAGTTGGCAGAAATTTTCCTCTTTGTTCAGCTGGGCTTCATGTGTGGGGAAAGATTGTATGTCATCTGGTAAGGTTAGCATTATTAATGTGAGCATTGTTGGGGAAGTTAAGATTCAGTAAGCAAATCATCTGAGACAAAGGAAATTTACAAAAGCTTGTTTTAATATTCAAAACATTCTGTCTATGCTCTGTGAAAACTTTATCATTCTTTTCTATAACAAGTGATGAAGTCAAGCTTACACAAAAAAAGTAAAGTAGCATTTAATTTATAAATTTATTCCAGAAAGTTATATTTTGAAAAGCTTGCCATTATAAGAAAAATCTTGGTGCTGTATAAATAACACATGTTTAAGGAAAACCTTTTAGCGTTAAATCATTCTAATATTAAAATTCACTATATTTCAATGCAAGAGAAACATAAAACTAAATATAATTTAAGTCCCATTTTGGCCTGTAACATAAATTTCACCTGCAGAATATGTTTTCTTTCTAATGTTTCTGAGTATTTCATAACTTTTTTCAATTAAAAATTATTTTATATTTATCAAGTTACTGATTGCCTTGAGCTTCCAGGACAAAATTGTTATGGGAAGCTAAGTGCAGTGTTTTTTCCTTTTCCTCCTGACTTTATTTTATTTTCAAGGGGAATGGGCATGTCCATATAAGGCCAAAATGTCCATATATGGGTAAAATTCCATGTGTGGGCATGTCCATAAAAATCCATATATGGGCATACCCAAATAAGGCAAAAAATCATTTGTGGTTGTGCCCATATAAGGCAAAAATGCAGTAAATTAAAATTATATATATAATTTTATATACATATATATATGTGCCATAAAAAAAAATCATTTTATTTATTGGGTAGACAGACACAGCCTGCCCTACAGGGTAGAGATTCCAGGCAAGGAAGTTTGTTCTTTTACAAATGAATTTGGACTTGACCCTCTATGTAGTTTTAAGAGACGGTGCCTGTGGCCTCCATGCCACCATACCAAGGTGTACTGAACCCATATTGCAAATAACAATACTTGGGCTTGTCTGCTATGTTTGTACTTGCCAGTAATTCGGAAAAAGACCTGTTCTCTTTACCTGAAGGTGTAACCCCCTTTTCAGGGATTACCTTCCTCCAAGGTGCAGCATTGGTAAGGCAGTGTAGCTGTCTCAAACTCTAGGGAAAATTTGACTTGTGAGAAAGTGCCTCGAGCTGCACAAGACAGGAAACATAAAATTGCAGAGAGAAGTAAGATAGCTAAACTGGGTTTAGTTAAAAGTTCTCAGAGATTCAAGAGGAATACCATTATCATGGAAAAACAGGAAATAATGGAGTTGTCAGATGGGAATTCAATATCATAGCAGGCATTCTAAGAAGCAACAGAGACCAACCTTTCCCCACCTGGCTGATGCCTGCCTAGCTGGAAAATATTCATTATTATTATTATTGAGGTATATTATTAAGGATGGTGACTATATTAGTGTTTAGTGTAGTAGCTCATCTGTCCTGGCTGTCTTTTCTGTGTGTTAGCCAATAAATATGTGTTTTACGCTTCTGAGTTGCAGTTGTTTTACACTTTTGAGCAAAGTAATGCAGAGAAGGGACAGTTACAAAGGCAAATTAATCATCTGTGTCCATAAAGCTAAACTCGTTCTTATCTCTTCCTTGCCTGCCTTCTCCCAAAATAGGCTGCCTGTATCCACACTGTGTATTGAGAACAACCCCTGTCCTCTGATGGCCCTCAGACCAAGTCTGGGAGATTGCTACTTGCCATGGCGTGAAGCCATAGTGGACAACATGCAGCAGCTAGTTATTATAGATAATTATATGTTAGTACTCAATCTTGTGCCTTGGCCATGCTCTGTTGGCTACTGTAGATGTAGCTTTTCATTGTAAGCAAGGCTTGTTCTTTTTTACCACAGTCTTTTATGGAATGATTTCAGTGTCTGTTTTTCCTGCTGTGTGCACACAAGATTGCCCCTTGGTCGAAATCTTCCTTTTCTCCATCTATGTTCTTGGTTTTCTGTTCTCTGTGGGCTGCTGCAGAGGCACAATAGTATATACTCCGTTTGCTTTTAACTCTGTTTTAACACTAAGCTATGATTGACTTGCTATGATTTTCCCTGAAAAAAAACCCCAAAAAACAGGATATGAACCAGAGGTAGTAGTCTCAGTGTCAGAATAATAAATTGAGGCAAGTGAAGGAAAAAGGAGAGGTATTAAAGGACTTTAGAATCATTTGGACACATCAACTTGGAGGAGGGGGAAAGGATCCTTTTATGAAGAGCTTTGCTCTTGTGAGTTCATACCAAAATCTAACAGAGCAGAATCCTACAGCACAACAGAACAGAATACATATTTTATCATGTCCTTCCCCAATTTGTCATTTGGTTTGAGTGACGTGTACTGCACAGTGAAATCTCTCTATTTTTTATTGTAGCAGTTTGGGCTGATAGGATTTTCAGTGAATGAGCAACTGCAAGTCTCCTAGGAGAAGCAACATAATGTCCCAAAAAAGTGCCTGTTAGGGAAGCACATTGTTTCAACTCCAAAACGTTATGCTGGCTTTTCTCTTGAATGTATTACAGTAATTGGGATTGGGAAAAAAATGTATTTTGGGGAATTTCTCAAGGGTGCAATTCAAATAGAGGGATGAATGTGGGAGAAATGGTGGCCAGAGACAAGTAGATGGTGTTCAAAGTAAGCTATAGCTTATAGCAAACTAATGCGAAGCATCAAATACACTGTTTTATGTCTATCCTTACTTCTGCGTGCATTTCAATAGAACTTGACTGTCAGCATCATCCCCAGATTTGTCATTAACTGTCAGAGCTTTAGAATCAAAGTTCAAGTCCTGTGGAAGTCCTGCAATTTCCATTTTCTCTTCATTTGATGGGAGGTAACTAGGAAGTGTTGCAGCTTTTCGGCTGTATCTTTGTTGTTTCTTTGTCCACTGTTTTGGTACATGTGCGTAGATGTCCTTGCGCATTGTGTTCCTGAGGCTAACTGCTACCAGTTGTGCTCTGACTAGTCTCTCAAGCAGCCTTAACACTGTTGTAAGATATCGTGGTGATTCTTAAGATGAGTTTATTTCTTTGGTATTTTATGACAAACAACTATCAGTAGTCCTTGCATCTTCTCTGATTTCTATATGGTTTGTTTTGCTGATCTTATTTCTTTGGATGAGGTCCGAAATAGCCTCTGGTCATATAAAACCAGACAATTATCTATTACACTCTAAAATTATATTATTAAGTTAAATATTATTTTTACTGATTTCCCTAGGAGTCGCTTCTTCAGTTCAGCTTGGTGTTTCCTGACTTCTCAGTATTAATTCATATATTAATTTATTTTTGTATTTACTCTGTGGTAAAAAGATAATATATGCTCTTGAATGAGCACTGGCAGTGTTAGTGGTGTAGTTAGGTCTCGGGTGCAATATGTAGAAAGGAGATAGTCTGCTTTGGGGCCTTCCCCCCCTTCCCCTCCTTCTTTACCCCGTCCCTCCTGTTTTTGAAATTTATCATTATTGAGCTTGCATTGTCATAGATACCACCAGGTGTTTGTATTGGAGCATTGTTGGAAATTACAAGGTTAGTTAGGGTCAACAAGGGAAAGACTTCTTTTTTTTGAAATATGCCATTAAATAATCTTTCAGTTTAGCTTTAACTGTTTTTTACAGTTTCTTTCTTTTGAAGAAAGTATATTAATTATGAGAACAGGGAGTTGAACACGTGTTTCTGAGACCTATGCTAATGTTTGTTTATCATTAAAGTAATCTACACATGAAGTTCCACAGACCAGGTATATGACCTTCACTAAAGTGTTTTCTGAAAATTACCTCATCTCTGGACTAATTTCTGAAAATATATCGTAAAAATGTTTAGATTAATTTTTTGTAAAGTAAAATTAGACTGATATATTTATTTTTNCATAAGGATATTTATTTACCTTAGGGTTTATTAACACCTTGTAAATCACATTGAGCTTATTGTGTTCTGCATTTACTACCCGAAAAAATAGTCGCTTAATACTGGCTTGTTAATTTGGTTGCTTTGTATGTTAAGAGCTTACATCTACATTGTTTATGTGCTGCTAAAATCATATCATTTCCAGTAGCAGCGTCTTTGAGAAGTGCAGTGAATGGAAAAAAAAAAAAAGTGAATATGGCAAGTTGAGTCATCCAGGGTGTGTATTAGTGCCATTGTGTTTACACAACTAGTCCCCACATCCAGAAGATTTCCAGATTGCAGAGAATAGAAAGCACTGGGGAATGACTGAGGGTCTTTAAGCATGGAAATCTTGCTGCCAGAAACAAGTAATTCCTCTTCACTGCGTAGAAACCTCCTTGCAGATACCTGCGGATACTGGGTTTCATCGGTTGGAAAGGGATGGGAATTATTTTTTCTCTCAGCACATGAACATTATTTATAAAAGATATTGGAATCTCATTTGCTTTGCTTAGGCTTTGGCACAGGGAACCTCGATCCCATTCCTACAGTTGTTATGAGATTGGCAGGCAGAACACCAGGTATGATTCCCAGGCTTCCATCAGCTCCCTGAGATTGTTACAGCCCCTTCTGTGCAAGTAGACAGGTGGAGGGAGAATGAATCTACAGGTCACTTTTTCCCATGTGAGGGAGGATGTGACATGCAAGTAGGCAGAGGGTTACAGTATTGTTTCCTTACTCTTTTTCCCAATACCCCAAGACTCTCTGTAAAGTGATTCTGGCACTTGGGAAGTGAAACATGCCATGGTGGAGTATTCTGCAAGCTTTCTAGATTTAATCTGCAGCTTAAGTAATGCTAGTGTCTAAATACCAAGCTAACTCTCCTAAAAAAAAATCAGCTTTGAACTGGTCTTTACTTGTTGAGTTTCATTGTGTTCCTGAGATTATTCACTTGTCAAGATGCCTCTTTGGTCTGAGATGAGTTGTAGAAGCACTTGCACATTGTGCCCTCAGGACACAGGCTTTATGTTTTGGATGACTCTGGAATGCATTAGTGTGTTATGTCAAGGTGTCTTTTGGTTTAAATTTTGGTTTTGGGCTTCTGTTTACTAGTTTGTCTCAGCTAATTTAAAAGTGCTGATAATGATATGAAATTATCAACACTCAAATATATAATTTGACTGATCTACTGTTTCATAGGATCAATGGCTCTGAACTGAAAGCAGATAGTACAGGTTGTTGGCTGACAAAATTCTGCCATTGCATTAATTGCATCCAAACATCCCAAATTCCATGAATAAGTAGTCTAGGCTGAGGTTTTGTCATTCAATGTCGGATACTGTTCATAGTATATCAAAATTGTAACTTATTTTAAGGTAAATTTAATTTTTTAGTTGTACTGACTGCATCTTCCATGTATATTTACTGGAGTCAACTGGAGCTGTAATGCCTGGCATTCAGGGGAATAAAGTTGGTCTTGGGTTCTTACACACGTCTGTAGAAGCATAGCTTTAAGCACCTAGTTGTAAAAATGTTAAACATACTGATAGACATAAGGTTTTGAAGTGACATAGAAACACTCTTAGGAGGACCATCCACTTTAAGAAAATGGAGTCAAGGAAAGGTTATGACCAGCTGAAAATGCTGTACTGAGCATAAGCAGCAGCAGATTTAATTGTCTGAGATGTACATTTCCTAGGGCACACGATTAATTGTAGTGGAAATGTTCAATTGCTTGTAATTTTGCAGAAAATTCCCTCCTGGGCTCTGAAACTTTACATGCTTAGTCATAGCCTAATGGAGCATTTTCTTAGAAAGTTCAGCTAATTTTTTTTTAGTTATATGTATGGGAATGAAAACAGTTTTGGGGGACTTAAGTAAAAATGGCTCAAACTAACAATAAAAACTTTGGATTTACATTACACTAGTAGAGAGCAGAATTAGTTTTTTGGATTTGAGTGGGTTTTGTTTTTTGAACTTTATTTTAGAATTTGATGTGTGATGTGTTCTGATGCAGGAATACAATTTTGGGGAAAAAGATTAAGCAAGAAGTAATAAATATATTTGTTTAAATAAACACATAATATATACTGTAACATTTAGTTCATAGCTACAGCAACATCTCAGTGTTAGTACGGCATATGTTCAGCTATATGCTGAAATATGTACTCAGTGTCTCCTAGAACAACTGAACATATTCAGAATATTTGTATGTTAGCAGTGTCAGTATGTAACATGCACTCAATATTCCTTTCTTTAAGAAAGTCTTGGGAAGCTTTGCTTGAATAAAGGTAGTGGCTAGAAGAGCACACCTTGTGTGCAATAGGTGGCTTGTTGGACTGTTCAGATGACGGTATTGGTTTATGAGAATACCCAGAATGGTGACCTTGGGTGGAGGTATGGTCTCTGTCTCTTCACTGATATGTATTCTGTTTTCAGTTCAAAACACATTGGAATTAAAGTTGCAGTTATTTAATGGTTAATCTTATTTTGTAGTTATTTTATTTTCCTGGAGATTCACATATTTAACAAACATTCCTTTCTAGCATTTCTTTCTCTCAGAACTATGCAGCCTTCTTCTAAACGATGTTAAGATTGCGATTGTGAGAAAACTGACTGAGCTGAGGTGTAGTTTTTTGTATGTTACATTTGGATTTTGCAGGAAATTTACAGCTTCTAAATTGAAATATTTCTCATCTTTTAATGCTATATTAAAATCACATTTTTACTCTTCTATTACATTTATAGTATTTTACAATGTTTTTGGTTGTTCATTGAAGAGCATCCACAGTAGGCTTGCAGACAAGTAGACAAGTTGTGTACTTCTAATGGTGAAACCTGGATATTACAAAAGCAGACAGCATGATATGATGTAGAAGTCCCTCTATTTGTGGTGTATTACATCAGAGTTTATTATTTAGTATTATATAATTCTTCTCTTCCTAAGAGAGTATGCCCATATGGAATACTTTTATTATTTACTTTGGAAGTTTTCATAGTAATTTTGCTACAACTTACTTAAAAATGACCTTGGATGAAGCTAGTGGATTTTTTTTGGTCCTCCTGTGGTTACCTAAGGCAACTTTCATTGTGTATCCTGCATCAAATCTTGGTGGCAAATCTCTAATTAATGGAAGAGAGTATTTTGCTCTAAATGCCTATAATTGTAGTTGTTAAATACACATATGTTAAGATATAGTTAGCTTTGTATTTCTCCTTGCTGGTTGTAGAACTCTAGTTGCAACTCTTCTATCTCACATTTTTGCAAATTTAGGTAATGGAGGATTTAGAGTCAAAGTTATCAGTATTTATTGGAGAAGTTGAAAGTGGCTGGATTTGCACAGAGATTAAGGATGGAGAGAGCAGCTGTGTTGACAGTGGGTGTTATTTTGCCTCTCTTTTTCAAGTTGCTTTTTTCCCAAGTGAGGAGCTCTAGAATAAATTTTGACCCGATGAGACACCATGATTCATGAAGCCTCTGCAACCATCACCTTCCTTCGCCATCTAGTTTGTGCCTTGGCAGCACATATGGCCATAAATACTCAGTACCACATTGGCTTAAAATAATATTTGCGCAGGTTCAGAAAATGGAGGAAATGTTCTTCAGCTGTGGCTAACATTTGTGGAAGTAAAATATTATATTGTTTGGACTTAATTTATTTCTAAACTTTGCAAAAGCAGTTTTGCTGGTTAGGAAGCTCACCACCTAGATGTATATAAAACTGTCTGCATTCTACTTCATCTGAGTTTAAATGGCTACTAAAAGTGTCATTAGCATAAGACAAACTTCTTTCCTCATAGAGTGTTTGTTATTTGCTAACCATTGCTGAGAATGGAATAAATACAGGAGAAAAAAAAGAACAAGTAAACCAGAGTATTTACGATTGTGTGAGTTTTGCTTTTCTGGTTGAAATAAGGAAGTGTGATTAATAATGGAATTGGAAACTAACGTGCATAAATAGTTATGCAATGTGCAGATACAATTTACATGCCCCAAAATAGTATTTGCTTCTCTTTCTGTGCGGTTAGTTAATGTTAGAGTGGCTAGCAGATTTTTTTTAATATAAGCCAGTAATTCAGGAAAACATGTTCAAAAGGGCTCACTATTTTGTGTGTGCCTGCGTTGAAAGGTCTTCAGTGTGATTTTTCAGGAGGTGAGTGATCTCAGCTCTTGTTGAGCTCAGAGCAGTGGGTACTGATTACCTTTCAAGTTATGCTTTGGGAGTCCCAAAATGAGAATCCAGATACTGGATTACTCAAATTTAGCAAATGGTTTAAAATGCATAGACTGTGATATCTGTCTTTCAATTCCTTCATTTACAAGGAGACAGAACAGCAATTCCCCTGTCTCATTAGGGTGTTAAAAGGTTTAGCTGTAAGTATCTAGGATACTTTGGAAATGTAGAACATAATCAAAAAACAATTTAATATAAGCCAGAATCAATTGTGTCCTGTTTGCTGGCACCAGAGAATAGTCTCTCTTCTTCCTCTTTCATGTAGCAGTTTCGCAAGCTCGGAGGAAAATGGGAGTGTGTAATAGTGTGCCTCAGTTCAGATGCTTAGTACAGCTACTGAGTTGGGGGAAATCTCTACAATGAGTTCTGGTTTGCTTCCTTCCTTCCTTGGAGAAACCGAGGCATTGGAGACACCATTACCTCCAATTGTTCTGTATAACAAACTCATCATATCGCTTCTAGGTTCTTTATTAATGCACAGTAAGCTTGCATGAAAGAAAGTATTGACCAAAGTCTCAACCCTTTGTCTTAAGAGCTCAGGGTGGAATTCATCTTGTCTTTAGATGATAGTGTACAACTCTGAACCTGACCCTGTAGTTTCTGCTCTTAGTCCATGTAAAGAAATTGGCACCTCTGGGATATGATTCCTCTTGACTTTCATCTTAGATATGAGATAGAACTACCACTGGCTGGCTGATGAGCAGACATCTGCATTGTGAATGTTTAAAATCAGAAAGGATGCATCCTATCCTTACTTTCTGGAAAATTCCTGAAGATGATAACCGGAGAACTGCCTGATTCATGCATCTCAGCTGTGCTCAGGTGTAATATGAATGTTGCCTTGCTCAGACTGACCTGTCCATCTGCAGGAGAACTACAGTTGTCTGGAGAACTTCAAAGCCAAACAGGATGGTTTTACCAGGTTTAGCTAACTGGTTGAGTGGGGAAAGTATTTCAACTTAATTTTACACTGGAGTACCTTTTTTCTGTCTGGGTTTTGTGCTAGTTGCTTACATCTTGTACTGGATTTTGACCAGTTTACTTTTCCTACATGTTTATAAGCCAGCAGCTGCATATCAAAACCTAGAGTCACTTGAACGCTTTCAGTGCAAGTTCTGAGCTCTCTCATGGCCTGAGAGTGTCAAACAGGAGCAGAATTCAGTCTATGGTAGTCTTGGCAAGATATACACTAAGAAAAATGCGGTCATTTTTGTTTCTACTAAATAAAATTGCCCATAAAATGTGCCTACACTCCATTTAATTTTTTTTTCAGTGATTGACTTAAGCAAAACCGCTCACTTGAATAACTAAAAACTCAGCAGCATGAGTAAGGAGTTATTACTTTTGTGAATGGTTCATGAGAAATCCACACACAGAAATTCAGAAAAGATGGGCCCAGCATCTTTGAATAGTATACAGGTTCTTGAAAAAAATGAGTATAGTCAAGAACAACTTTTAAGTAGGACTAAGACTAAAGAAAAAGGTGGTGGTGGGGGGAGAATTTTAGGAAGAGTTGTTTGTTGTTGGATTCTAATGTGAGTTTCTTTCCAAGGGCAGAGTCCTATCCAAAATTTCTGTGAAAATACCCTTATACCATGAAAGCTGCCTAAAAGGGCTTTTTGTTTAAAAGCCTTTTGTTTAGTACTAAGTTAACAACCAAATAGAAAAACAAACTATGAACTCTTCTGAGGAAAAGAAACATGAACCTGGGAGGAAGGTTTTCTGTGTAGGGTCTGTGGGTGCTGCTTCAGCATGAGAGGATACCTGTAATTGAATTAACAGTACAAGTTCTTAAATATGTGATACTAAGTCTCTGTTTTTCCCGTTATCTTTAAAGTAATCCAGGTAATGTCAGTCAATATTGTGAGTCCCTGTGCAATATTGCATGCTGCTTATCTACTTAAGGGCTAGATCCTGCTACCTTTACATGCCTTTCCAGGAGTACGTAGCTGATGGAAGCTACTACTCACAAAAAGGTCATAGTGGTAGTTTCTACCTCAGCAGAAGTCCATTCCTGAAAGAGGTGCCATGTCCCACATAAAGTCCTNTAAGCAAAACCGCTCACTTGAATAACTAAAAACTCAGCAGCATGAGTAAGGAGTTATTACTTTTGTGAATGGTTCATGAGAAATCCACACACAGAAATTCAGAAAAGATGGGCCCAGCATCTTTGAATAGTATACAGGTTCTTGAAAAAAATGAGTATAGTCAAGAACAACTTTTAAGTAGGACTAAGACTAAAGAAAAAGGTGGTGGTGGGGGGAGAATTTTAGGAAGAGTTGTTTGTTGTTGGATTCTAATGTGAGTTTCTTTCCAAGGGCAGAGTCCTATCCAAAATTTCTGTGAAAATACCCTTATACCATGAAAGCTGCCTAAAAGGGCTTTTTGTTTAAAAGCCTTTTGTTTAGTACTAAGTTAACAACCAAATAGAAAAACAAACTATGAACTCTTCTGAGGAAAAGAAACATGAACCTGGGAGGAAGGTTTTCTGTGTAGGGTCTGTGGGTGCTGCTTCAGCATGAGAGGATACCTGTAATTGAATTAACAGTACAAGTTCTTAAATATGTGATACTAAGTCTCTGTTTTTCCCGTTATCTTTAAAGTAATCCAGGTAATGTCAGTCAATATTCCCATAAAGTAATCCAGGTAATGTCAGTCGAAATTGTGAGTCCCTGTGCAATATTGCATGCTGCTTATCTACTTAAGGGCTAGATCCTGCTACCTTTACATGCCTTTCCAGGAGTACGTAGCTGATGGAAGCTACTACTCACAAAAAGGTCATAGTGGTAGTTTCTACCTCAGCAGAAGTCCATTCCTGAAAGAGGTGCCATGTCCCACATAAAGTCCTTTTTATTTCAATGTGAAAATCATTGAATATGTTGTTATTTAGTGTCAGAGAGAAAGACAGAGTCTTGCCCTTGGAGTGTGAAACAAAAGCAATTTTGATAAATCAGATGAGAGTTGTTGACAGTGAGCTGTGAAATGCAAAGATAGCAGTTAAATGTTTAAATTAAATCAAAAGAGAGGAGTAAAAAGTTTGAAATCATAAAGAATTTTTTTTCAGTCCTCTGATACCTTATGTTGAAGAGCCAGATCATTTTATTATTGCAAATACTGTGGCAGTAATCTTTTACTGCTTGCAGTATAGGCCTACAGCATTAAGTTAGTATAAAATTACATATAGTTTAATATATCTGTACAACACCTTTAAACAAGCTTCTCTAGGCAGGAAGGTTATCCGTCTTATAAATCTATTATTTCATTGTACATCTTGATAGCCTAGCATTGCTCCTAGCCATGTTTAAGCATTAAATAGTGCATTATTATTTCACATAAATCAACCAGAGATGTGTGAATTCATAAATTTTGCATTTGCACAGACAGTATTTTAAACGTTTTACAGCTTCGTGGGAACTTCGTATAAGAGCCTATACACAAATCAGTGCCCAGGATATTTCAATAAAATTTAATATCACAATTAATGCTTTTCAAAGTCATTGCTTGCGTATTTTAGAAATGTTTTAACAGGGTCTAAATAAAAAACCAAAACTTGGAAACAAGGTCTTTGGTCAGATTTTGCTGGATAGCTCCTTTGCTGCAGTGGAGCAGATGACTGTTTTTTCTGATGTTCCCTCTGTTGTAATCTGTATTGTTTTTTCTGCTTTATTTGTACTTTTTTTTGGACTAAAACTTTTTGGTTTTTCTTGTCTTTCATCTCAATTCTTCTAGGCCACTAAACTGTAAAGAATCATGTGCAAGCCTGATTGTGTTCGTTCAAGAAATACCACTGATGGGAACTTAAATATATGTTTGAGGCTTTTCACGTTTGCACTCTTTTTATTAAAAACCTCAAAAATACCTTCGCAAGAGACTTCATTTTCATACAATATGTTATATATTTATTGAATGCAATGTAAATATTCTGGTGTTAAAAATGACAATGTCAAGAAGGAAAAAAAGGAAAGAACTATGTGTTATGTATTATGCCATTGTATCATATGATAAAGTAGCTTTATGTTTTACACAGGAAAAACAAACGTATCTGGGCAAGACATCCACAAAACAGCTGAATTGTTGTTGCTTCTGGAGCCTATTATGTTTCTTATGTCAAGTTGTCAAAATTTGACCATTGCTTTATTTATCTGTAGTTAAGCTTAATTCTGTGATTTTTTCCATTGCAGTACAAGTGCAAGGTAATTTAGTATCCCCTCCTTAACAGATGGGAAAGAGGGACAGAGAAGTTAGAAGTTATGGGGTCCCATGCCCATTCTGCCACAGGAATTACCTTTACTTCTTTCAGATAACCCAAAGAGCATCAGGAAGTACTTTGTAGGCAATGAAGCCCAGCTGCGTTGGATCTCCAAATGAAAGGCGATGGGAGAAGCATGGAAAATCACAGTTCTTTTGCACTTTGCAGAGAAATAGGGTTCTCTGTTTCTTCCACCATTCAGCTTTTTCCTCCGGACCCTTGTATGTACATCGAAAGGGAACTCCTTAGGGACCTCAATTTCAGATTGTAGAACAGCAGGCTGAATCAGGCTAGTATTCTACTTATGTGTGCTAGTATTTTACTTACAGATTGCACAGATAATTTGTTTCAGAGCAAGCAGTAGAATCTGCATTGAGAAAGAGTGAATTCTGTTTTGTCTTCATGGCTCCTTCTTCTTTTTCCTTCCTTAACACCATCTCATGTTAAAGTGAATAGGAAAATTTTAATTAATTAATTCAAAATTTATTGGGAATAGAATAAGGTCCCATTATTGTCCTTTGTGTCTGTGCAGAAATTGTGTGTAATTATTTCACTAGAGAACTAGAGCAAATTTGACTTTTTTGTTGGTCTGTTTGTTTTTCTTTTGCGCTCTTCCTTATGGCTTGGAATTCTTTGTGTTCCTTGCAAACTGTTGTAATTGAAGTAGAATTACCTATGAATATGTAAAATCTACCTTATGCAGTTAGTTTAAACATTCTTAGCTTCAATCATTTTAGCTGTGATCAAAAATATGGTTAGATTTTATCTTACCAATTTGGAATGCTTTTTATCTTTCCCACACATAATAAATATCTGAAGGGAATTTAATCAAATGTTAAAATATTTCAGCTTTGGGTAAAGACTTATCATGGAAACTTTTACCCCAAAAGAAGGATGATTTAGAGAGCATGGGAAATTTTTTTTTTGGTGTTTATTAGAGCAGACACAACTGAACATATGATAGACTATTGGCTTGTCTTGGAGTGACACATACAGTACAGAATTAACTTTCTACAGGAGGGAGATCGTGGGGCAAATGTGGTACAGATTCTACTCTTGGGTAACTCTTCTATGTTCTACTGATTAAATGGGCAATAAGAGTGACAAAGAGAATAGTTTGCTCCAAGATTTTATCCGGGCTGCCTAATCTGGGAAGCAGGACTCTTCATTTACGATATTTGGGAAAAGTCAAGTGTGACTCCTCTAAATGGATTCTCCTGAGCACTTTGGTCTTTCCTTTTCACTTTTCCCCAGCAGAAGTGTGGTTGCTGGTGAGAAGAGAGAAAAAAAAAATCATCTGCATGCATGCATTTAAGTGAGATTGACTTTACCCATAAGGAAAAGCGTGTAATATCTGTGTGGGTGGCACAATGTGAGAACTTAACCAAATGTAAAAGAGTGGATCCAACCAGGAAGCTATAAAGGGAAATTTACACTGTTTGGGGAGACAGGTTGTGAAGCCTGTTTTGAAATTGAATAGTGAAAATGGTAATACTTTCTCCAAGGTAATGGTAATACTTCCTGCCATTAAACTTTCATTACATTAGTATCAATTAAAAAAAAAAGTTCGTGTTGTATTGAATGTACTGGTGCTGATCTGTGCCTGTCTGACATACAGATTATTACATTCAGTTCTCCATTGCCTGGAACTCTAAGGAGCCAAAATATACTGAATAGAAGAAAAACACTGTTAACAGTTTTGCCATTCACTGGCTCAAATGTATTAACACTGCATCACCTGCAGTTCTGAGAAGGAGCACAACAGTAGCTCATGGAAAAAGCTTGGATTTGGAAGCAATACGGTTGCTTTTATCTGAGTGAATGGTCACCTGGGCTAACCAGGGTGGAACAGTACTGCTGTCTGGAGAAGGGGATTTTCCACCAAATTTTGATTTTATTGAAAAATGTTCTATATGAAAAAAAATATGCTTGAACATTAAACTTTTAAATTTTTAGTGTGTTTAATTTTCTGCTAAAAATGAGATTTTTTTCTGGAAGATACAGACAAAAAATACTTGTCAACATTGTGTGGAGAAAGGAATTTTTTTTCTTATTTCTAGTGAAGGTTATTTTAAAGCAAGAGATATGAAGGGTTAGGAGTGACAGAAATTTCACAGAGAGGTAAGTCATGGAGTTTTTATTGAGGGGGAAATACATCACCAGCTGAACATTTGAGTAGAGATTCTAGAAAAACTTGTTACCCATTGTCAGAGAAAGTCTCTCTTTTTATGTAATAAAAAGAAGATGAAAACTTCTGGACTGTTTTCTGATACACTATTGACCTGCACAACCATCTGTGTCATGGAGTGCATGTGAAACCCGACACTGTACTTTTCTACTCTGGCATCAGCTGTAATTATATTAACATAAAGGGAGTGGGCTTGGTAGTGATGTAGAGAATAAGGCTGTCTTACCCAGGTTGCCATTTTATATCTATATTGTGCTGCAGTGAAAAATTACTCAAAGTGCAGAGTCCCAACAAATTGGGTCCCTGTTGTTTTTGAAGGCAAGGCATGTTTTGTGGTACTGTTCATTACTGGGCAAGAATAACAAAGAAGTAGAAGACTAAGATTAATGGTATCAGCAGATCATTGTCTAAAGATTAATCTTTTTAAAATGATGAGAAAGGGATAGACACAGTGAGCCTCTAGCTGCCTACAGCTACAAAGGGTAATAATAAACATTACTATGGCAGGGCTGGCTCTGGAATACTAACAGAAGCATTATCTAGTTATCATCAATAAGCACTAATGATGGTTTTCTGTTGCTCTTTGGCTACTGATGACTACTGAAAATGGTGTGGCTTTTTTTTCTCCCCTCCCAAAGGGAACACTGTTGTGTGCTTTCTTTTGATGTCTTACTATTTAATATTAATTTCTTTGGGATTGATCCTCTCTTCCATGGTATTGCCACTGTACTATCTTCTCTTATGAAAACTTCTGCATTATTGCCTGGGTCTAAAACTATCAGGGATTAGAGAAAAGGTTAATTATAGAAATTACATTTGCTCTGTAACCCAGGAGGCGTTGTCTTTCTGTTAACTCCTCCGAAAGTAGTCCTTAGTGCATGTATATTTTTGTGAGTGCATGCTGGTTTTATATTCAGCAGAATGTGTATTTATACTGCACAGGAGGTCCATGTAGCAATTGCATAAATCTTTGGGTTCTTTGACCACGGGG
>VZTO01009468.1:1200-18681 GCA_013400615.1 Syrrhaptes paradoxus | reverse complement strand
GGTTTACATATTTGCATTATAGAGACAGTCTTAGTGGCCTACAAAGAGAATATGATCTACAAAGATGATCTTGGCCCTTCCAGAGCTCTACAAAGAGAGTATGATCCACTTGGTACGATTGAATTTAAGTTCCTCTGCATATCCCCAGCATAAGAGCCCTTGTGTGGCTAGTACACTTTGGGGTGAAATTAGTGTTCAAATGTGATGTAAAATTTCAGTATGCAGTAAGAAGTCAAAATTGATCTTTTGTGTATGTGTGCATCTGTTTCAGTGGTGTGCTTTGTATTGTGTGCTGTACATGGGGGTGAAAATACAAAATTAACACAATTTATATATCAATTCAGGTTGCTGCCTTGAAGTACATACCGTCAGTTCTTCATGATGTTGAGATGGTCTTTGATGCCAAGTTACTGAGGTGAGCTGCTTTGGAACATTTAGTAGATGTGTCACATAGTGTGTAGAATGTAATGCTGTGGAAAAAAATAAATTATCATTGATCAGCTTAAACAAAAGTATGGCAGTTCGTACTGATCAAGACAGTGGTGGAACTTTGGCCATATGCTTTTAACAGGAACTTCCCATCTGACTTACATAATGATAGAATTCATTATGGAGGCCCAATACTTAAGCAGTAACTTGGTGAATGAAATGAGAAAGTGGAACAATCTGTCTTTTTAATTTCTCTCTTCCAACCCCTCTCTTGTATAAGCCCTGTTCCAGAAAACCAAATCTGATTTTAGCAGTTTGAAACAAGTATCTTTGTCAGAAAAAGATAAATTGCCTCTACCACCCACAAAAATATCTTTAATCCACTGAAAAGAATGAAAAGTAGTAAACATTTGTAAACATGGCCAAAATCTAGTTCATCCTCATCTTGTATCTCTGGAAAGTTTTCTTTCTAACATGCTACTGGTCTCTTGTCAATGTTTGTGACATGGTAAATAAATCCAAGTCTTGAAAAGAAATAAAGTTTCAGAAATAAATGATCTTTTGTTCTTTCTGTCTTTATTAACACATGGTGAATTCATCTATATGGTATTTATGATACTTTTCCTTTATATGCAGCCAACTGCTATTTGAATTTTATACTTGCATTCCGCCAGTGAAACTACAGAAGCAGAAAGTGCAGTCCATGAAGGAAATAGTACGCGGCAACCTCTTTAAAAAACAAGGTAAACATAAAATGCCTTTAGGGCTTAAAATGTAGAGGTGTGAATATGTTGACTGACGTATGTTTTATGCAATTCATGTTTGAGATTGAGTAAAACTAATACTGTGAGAGTGTGAATGCCAGAAGTCTGACCTCTGGAGAGGATACACCTCTTTGTACAAGGTGGTTATTGTGCAAAATATGATTGCTAGCCTAGAACAAGGAGTGAGTGGGTCCCAGAAAAACAGTTTTGTATGTTTTTCCTGTGGTATAATGGTAGAAGGATGGAGCTATATATATCTTTTCAACCCATTTGTAAGCTTTGCAGTGAAATAGGAACATAAAGTGAAACCTTGTGAACACAGCTTATGTTATATAAGGCCTCTGCTTGGACAGAGGAAAAAAAGTCTGTGCTGTATTATAGCTCATCTGCAATGCCACATCTCTGTTTATAGGAATTATGATGTTTCTTAACCTTTCTCAGAACTTAGTGTCTTTCTCCACGCTCAGAACAGGAGTAATAAGTGGTACTGAAATATCTGTATTGGCCTTGTGCTTAGTTCTCCTTCATATCATCATAGAACGGGAATTTTTTCTGAAGGAGTCCTAGCAGAGAAACCCAGTTTTACACGGTTGACTTTTTATCTTCACTGTTAAGTGTTCTGTCTCCTCTCCTGTGGACTGGATGGCTTGCTTCTCTCTCATCTTACTGCTGTGTAGAAGACCTTCAGAACTTCGAAAGTCACCTGAGGTACTCAGATGACTGTTCTGTCAGAATTCCAGTTTCTGAAAATTTGTAGGTAATGATTCTAGGAACTTGGCACAACAACGGTGTAGCAAATAGGTACTGAGCATGAGGATTGGTGAGCTCATGTCATTCCTCTTTATTGCCAAAAGAGTACTGCAGTTCCAACTAGCCAGGACAGATAAAAATTCAGCTTCGTTTTAAGAGTTGTGTTGCATTCGGTTTGAGACTGAGATGTATGTTCTAAGCTATAACAATAATTAGCTGTGCCTGTTGTGTTTAGAAACCATTATAGATTTCTTGGACAAAATCAAGAAGATAAATTTTTTTTTGTTTAGAATAAACTAGATAGTATTTTAACCTATATTTATGTTGATTTTATGGTCATCAGCTGTGATTTTTTTTTTTTTTGAGCTGTTTGTAAGACTCAAGGTTGCTTGAATCAGTGGAACTTAAGTAGCTATAGCCTGGGTATCTGCAGACACTGATCTAAGCTAGTAAGAGCAGATCCAACTGGTTAATTTTCAAACAGTTCTCATTCTGTATTTTTTTTTTCCTGGTCATTCAATGCATTTCTATTTAATAAGTACAGTCTGATATGTCATTGCATTACCAGTTGTTTTTGCTGCTGCTGATTCCAAGGTGAGAAGTGCCAGTCTTAGTTTTGTCTCTGCTTCTTGTGGTGAGTAGCACTTAGACCAGAAGGAAAAATATCCTCTCACACAACTGAAAGACTCTTGGGTTAAAGTAATGCACTCTCTTGCACTCTTGATCTTACTAGAATTCATTCAGTTACCTTGACTGCGTTTAATACTGACAAAGGGTAAGCTATGATCTTTTTTTTTCATGTATGGGTGCATTAGTAATGATCTGCTGTGCAACCTGTAGTTATATAAAATATCAGTCTAAACTTTCATGGTACGAAAGTTTTGGTTCATCTCCAGTAAACCCGCTGCTTTGCTCTCTGCAAGAACAGTTAGACTTTAAAGCAACTGGGTAATTCCAGTTCTACTAGTACTAAGGGTATTACTTTTTTTAATCTACCTTTTGCTAGCTTTTATGCTTTTAGTGTGATATGTTAGTCTCCAGTCAGGTACTATTTTTCTGAAAGAAAATCTCAACTTTTCATCATTCTGTCTCAGAGTTTTAGAAGACAGAATAAGAGTAGGCACTGATGTGGAATGACAATGGTTCAATAATTTTTCTTCAAAGAAACTTGTCTCAATGAAATACTTTTGTTATTGGTTCATATATCAGGAGTGTTGGTCAGGACAACAGATGCCATGCTCATACAATAAGGAATAAAGCCCTAATAAAGATAGAGAAGTAAAACAGTTGAGCATACAATAACCTGTGTGCTTCACAGTTCTATTGACTTGCATCTTAATCCTTTTAGTGTACACCCCTCAGCTCCTTTCTTCCATATCTATGTATGCTCCAGAGGAGAAAAGAGTGGGTTTCATGCATTTTTATTGTAGTTAGTGTTCTGACCTTATAGTATTTGGAACTAGATTTTTATTCTAAGCGGACCACGGAATATTCACTGACATTATGCTGAAATTTGTAAATCAGTTAGCGTTGGGAGAATTGCTTTTTATTGGTGTGAAATTAATATAAAATGCTTGAACGTATAATAAAATGTGTATGTATTCACACTGCTGCTTTTGACTTTGTGTTCCCTAGAAGTCCACTCCTGATTAAGAGTTTGTGCTGTAGCAGAACACTGTGAGGTCTACTCCAAAGAGTATAAACTCTAAGTAGGTCACACAGATGGTCACTGGCGGGGGCGGTAATAGAGTTTCAGTCTCTTGGCTCAAAATTCAAGTCCTCTGCTTGCTGTGGCTGTAGACATAGCTATTGCATGTTCGGCATATGCAAACCACTTGCTGATTTTGGAAGGACAGCAGCAAGAGACATATGTTAGCAGTAGGGGTTAATTTGCCAGATGCCAGAAGAAATGCTGAGACTACAATAATTTATTTTTCCTAACTGAAGAACAGGCTACCCAGAGAGGTGGTGGAGTCTCCTTCTCTGGAGACATTCAAAGCCTGCTTGGATGCGTTCCTGTGTGATCTGATCTAGGTGTTCCTGCTCCGGCAGGGGGATTGGACTAGATGATCTTTTGAGGTCCCTTCCAATCCCTAACATTCTGTGATTCTGTGTGATTCTGTGAACTCCTTCTGTTGTACTATTGCGTAAATAAGATAGGTACTTGCACACACCCGTAATTAGACTAGTTTCCTAACATTCATGTGTACGTTACTGATTTTTACCTGTGAAATATTCTGATTCTTTCATTTCACTGCTTGAAAAGTATCAGTAGTTCATGCATTGCTGGTCTAGAAAAGTCAGATCTGAGATTTATTCCATAGTAAACAATGCACATATAAATGTGATCTAAATTTTTGAGGTGCAGACGAGGAAAACTGTCAATAAGTCAGTCCTGTGCTATGAACATCATGTGTGTGTTATTAATTATATGCAGGTTTAAACTATGGCATCTTTTCAATTAGACTATGATCTTAAATACTGCAGTATTAAATTTAAGCGGAACCAGTGAAATAAAACAGGTCAACTGTAATGTAATATGTGTAACATAGCATGAAGTGAATGCAAATGCTTTGGTAATGTTATGTTTTTATACAGTAGTGCCCCAGCATTCTAAGATTGTCCTGCTAGATCCTTCAGTGAACAGTCTGAAAAAAAGCAGGAAGATAATGACTTACACTTTTAAGTCCTTGGGGATACATCTTTCTAAAGGCTTGAACTTGTTATGTGGGTTATAATCTGTCAGGAAATGTAAGTTTGTGTTGTATGATGCCTGTGTTTCACAAGGAATACAATGGTTGATATTTTTTTTTCTTGTTAAGATCCATCTGTAAGTCCATGCTGTGATTTCAAATATGTGCAAGTTAGGGTCAACTACAAAAACATTTAGGGTTAAAATGATTGTGTATAATCAAGTCTGTCTTCTCTCTTCTATGTAACCAAATTAAAGATTTAGAAAAAAGGGTATTGTTTTTACCTTCAGGTCTGTTAAGAAAAAAGTTGAAAAAAGCCAAGTAGAAGAACACTAATTTCTGATTAAGCAGCATTAAGTTCAATTAGTATTACTGGAATTGAGCTATAGATACTGATTTTAACTATTCTTGTAATCTTAGGTTTTATTCCTGCTGATGCGAATTCTTAAGTCAAAGTTTAAAACATGGCATATGCATATCTGTAGGTATTTATCTGCATATATCTGTGATGAACATATGTAGATTAAAGCCATTACTTTCTTTTGTTTTTGGAGGAATAGGTGACATGCTCAATATTGCTCCTGGTAACTTTTTGTTAGACTTGACCCTTTATGGCAGTTCTTTTAGTTATATTTTTTAAAAAATTCTTGATATGCAGAGGGAAATCTAAATCAAGTTAAGTGAACTAGTTTTAACAATGAACTTCTAAATGTATGTGTAAAAACTGTTTACAGCTACTTCAAGTAGAAAAGAGAGACATTGCAGAAGTTGGTATGAAGCTGTTACTTTAGCAAAATTTTGTGTGTCAGTTAAATTAAATGTGGAAACATGTGAGTTGGAATTCATCAATATTCCATCATCCAAACACAAGGCAAATTTCTAAATCTGCCAGAGAATGTACTGACAAGCATTCGTAGCAGGCTGGCAGACTGACTGCAAACTGGAAAAGGCACTGCATGCTTACAAGTGTTCTGGCTGCAGCAATGGTAGTGTTAGACATTGCCTATGAATACGTGGCGTTACTCAGCTCCCATGAGGAGTGGAGGAACTTGAAGATATGCCTTGAAGTTGAGAAGTGGATGTATTCTGCGGTGTTATGCTTTGTTGCAGTAGTGTGCTGTGACTGTTAATGCTATATCTGTTCTGTATTTAACCTTGCTGACACTTGCTGTGATGATCAGCAGCAGTGTTGTGTGCTGGCTTCATGGGATCAACCATTGTGTATCCCCTTCCTGTGTTGGTACTAGATTGTAAGAGACAAAAAGACTTTGCATTGTGCAGGGGTGTCAGTTCGTAGGGGACCTATTGTGCCTCCCTTTTCAGTGATTCTTTTCTAAACTGTGAAATTTTAATTTAGATTTAGCAATTAATAATATATATAGAGTTACAAATTCATTACTTTTGGGCTCCTCACAGAGAGTTAAATGGCCAATAATGGAGAGGGAAGACTTTTCATAGAGAGATGTCTGTGGTTTTGAACACATGTCCTTTGTGAAGACGCATGGCACTTTAACTGAGCACTGACTGGCCTCAGAAGTCTCTCCTTGTTGAAAGAATGTTGTTCACAGTTTTTATTTTTAAGGCTTTGCTCTAAATCTGTATTCGGATGACACCTATGTCCTTATTAAATTGGCAAGCCAGTTTTTAAGTGGGCATAAAGCCATCCTAACAGATGGATATGACTACAGGCATGCCAGGGAATCAAGAGTAGTGTTTCCTAAGGGAGACAAAAGTGGTGTTAAATCTTTATTACCATTTTGGCTGCACATATGAGGCAGTCAGGAATGAAGCCTATCTGTGATTTTGCTGAAGGAGACCCAAATGTCTTTTTTAATGCCATTATTGCATTAATGACCTTAGAGTTTGAATTTCTCTTACCTGGTAGAGGAGAAAACATTAGAGATCTTCTGAGCGAGAATAAGATGAATACAGAAGTTAAAAAAACCCCAACCCCCCCCCCCCAAAACCAACAAAAAAACCCAAACCCACACAAAACCTGAAACCAAAAACATGTAACTGCATAATCTTTTATCAGAATTAATGTCCTCATTCAGGAAGATGCTACCAGGGAACTTCTCTCTGAGCAGTGTGTTGGAATTTGGGGATGATGAATATGTAGAACAATATGTCTTCTGACAGACCTTGATGAAATAAATGTAAGATGCTCAAACTGTATGTTGATGGTTTATGTGTTCAAATGCAGTTTGGGGTAGCGCATGTTCTAGTCTGGTTTCTAGAGAAAAAAAATAAAGCCAGTCAGAACAGTGTTTTTTCATAGGTTTGAACATTAAGAAAGAGTATATCTGCCTTTGCATGCAATCTTACAATACCATCTATCGAGCAAAATGCAGCTAGTACTTAAATAGGCATCTGCCCCCCGCCGTGTCTCTCCCCTGTCTGTCTTGGGCTTTTTTTGGGGCAGGAAGATGTGTGCATGTGGATTGCTTAATCATAGAATCATTAGGTTAGAAAAGACCTTTAAGATCTAGTCCAACTGTAAAGCTAACTCTGCCAAGTCCACCACTAAACCATGTCCCTAAGTGCCACATCTGCATGTCCTTTAAATACCTCCAGGGATGGCGACTCGACCACTTCCCTGGGCAGCCTGTTCCAGTGCTTGACAACCCTTGAGGCAGTTTCTTCTTGTTCTATCAATAGTTACTTGGGAGAAGAAACCAACCCCCATCTTGCTACAACTTCCTTTCAGGTAGCTGTAGAGAGCGATAAGGTCTCCCCTCTGCCTTCTTTTCTTCAGACCAAACAACCCCTGTTCTCTCAGCTGCTCCTCGTAAGATTTCTTCTCTAGACCCTTTACCAGCTTCGTTGCTCTTCTTGGGACATGCTCCAGCACCTCAATGTCCTTCTTGTAGTGAGGAGCCCAAAACTGAACACAGTGTTCAAGGTGTGGCCTCACCAGTGCTGAGTACAGGGGGACGATCACTGCCCCAGTCCTGGTGGCCACACTATTGCTGATACAAGCCAGGAAACACACCTTGGCCACCTGGGTACACTGCTGGCTCACATTCAGCCATCTGTTGTCCAACACCCCCAGGTCCTTTTCCACCAGGCAGCTTGCCAGACACTTTTCCCTGAGCCTGTAGTATTTTATGGGGTTGTTGTGATCCAGCTGCAGGACCTGACGCTCAGCCTTGTTGAACCTCGTACAGTTGGCCTCGGCTCATTGATCCAGCCTGTCCAGATCCCTCTGTAGAGCCCTTCTGTCTTCAAACAGATCAATACTCCTGCCTGACTTGGTGTCATCTGCAAACTTACTGAGGGTGAATTCATTACTGAGTGCAAATCATTGAAGAGTGCAACAGAAAATTTTGCTTTGGCTATTTCTTTTCTTGATTACTGTCTTCCATGATTTTCTTTTTTTTTTTTCCCTCCTTTTCCCTAGCCACGGTGTTGTTGATGCTCAAATGAGCACTTTGCTCATTTTGCTTACTTAACTTGTACAATGATACCTTAACATTATAATCTGGAATTTGTATACCCATTCAAGAAGCTTTTCTTTGTCCCAAGATAGTAAGGGGATTTCATATTTTGTATAATGTTCTAGTGAAATGGTTTTAACAGGGTTTTAAAGATGAGAAGGGATGACTCCAGTTTTATGTTAATTCTTGACCATCTGCAGGCTCAGGCTGAGGCCAGGGTTTGTTTGCTATGAATGCTATTCTGCTTCAGTTATCTGGATTGTATGTGTTCATCAGAGCATCTTGAAATTGCATCTTCATATGGCCTGCCTTTTAACTGGTATGGATCTTATAAAAGCTAATTAATTTTCTTTTTCTAAGATTATTGTCTTTTGTTTATGGATAATGTCCTAGAAGTACATTATCTGAGTTGTTTACTACACAAAAAAAGTAATTCTCCTGTATTGCCTTAACTAGCTGAATTTATATAGCAGCCAGTCATAAAATACAAGCATATGGCCTTAATCCAAACCAAAATAATTAACAGAAAAAAATACAATTTGCTTATAAAATTATATGTTAAACATTTTTTTCCATTAATTCCAATTACAGGTTTTTGGGTTTTTTTAAAGGAAATATATCTAAGGCTCATTAAATGACCTATGAATTTCGATGTAGCTTGGCACTTCAACATTGTTCACATCTGAAAATGCACTGTAAATAATTGATCAGCTGCATATGTTAAGTCATTTTAACAAATTCTGTGTGTACCAAATATGGATCAAATTTTAATTTATAATATAAAGTACAGCTAGGAGTAATGAAGCTTGCAGAGTTATTAGCTCATAAAACTGGAGGAAATCAATTGGTACCTTCTGCCTCAGCTGTCCTCAGTACAGTAGGAGAATTTTGTCTGCACAAGAAGCCTTGGTTTCTTAACGTTTAAGGAGTATGGAATGGCTTTATGCAGAAGAAGAATTATGTGAAAGACTTATTTCTTTGACCAAAATATGTGTGGTTTTTAAATGCACTGTAGACAACAGTGGATGTTTTGCATTGTGACAGGAAAAGTTTTAAATGGCCTCTGACACCCTGGTATGGAAGAGTTTCACATTCAATTAAGTTTGCTTCCACCCCTCTTTAGGGTGTCCAGGGCAACTTGTAACTCGTGATCTCTGTGCTTCCCAATTATTGGTCAAACGGGTATTAATGGCATGTGAAGTCAGATTTAACTTATTGCTATACACATAACACCTACCTTGAAGTCCTAGCTTTTTTTCTATGTGAATACAAATTTTAAATGTACTTCAGCTAAAACACAGGATTTCACTTGGTCAATGCCCTTGTTCAGTCTAGTCTCTTTTACTTTTGCAGTAAAGCCACAGATTTTGATTATGATTTGTTATCTGGTTGCTTCCTGTAACTTTAAGCTACCTGAAGAGAATTTTTATATTTGCTAGCTGTCAAACACATCAAGACTTAAAAGTGAAGTTTGGAGTAAGGACAATGAGTATGTTTATCCTGGCAGATGTGAAACGGGTATGTGCATGTAACATTCCATCCTCTTAGTGAGTGGTGAAAAGTGGCTGAGATACCGTGTAATTTGACTTTGAACTTTGCTGTTATGAAAAGGCCTGTTAGCATAGCAGTCAGTACTGATTTGAAGTGGAAGTGTTTTAAAAGCACTGTTTTTAAGAATGGTACTTCTGAGAAAACAGTTGCCAGCTTAAAGTGGAGTTTGTGCACAGCAGCTTTAGAGCAGAGAACTTGACTGAAAATGTTGCCATGTGTAGGTGACTTAGAACTGCAGAGAAGTATGTACATCAGTACTGTATGCGGGTGAGCTTTATTGCCTATCGTTTGGGTTTGTATATTGGATCCACAATGCTATAGGAGAGATGGGGGGTTTAGCTTGTGAGGAATCATTCGTTCAGTATATCTTGCGTGTGGTTAGAGAATCCAAAAACAAAGATAGGGATGAGGCAGAATGGGGAAAAGAGAAATTGAATTTTTGCTGTCTCAGTGCTTGCTGCATGTAGGTTTTGGAGTGGATAGAACATTGGTGAATGGATCCTGAACCGATATACTTCTGATAACCCTTGGTAATTGAAGGACAGTTTCCACAGATGGCAATGAAAACAGAATTAAAGTTTGTTTCCCAGGTTTTTCAGAAGTAGGTAGTTAATAACTTAATTTACAGCTTGTGCTTATTTGTTGATTGAATATATAAACCCCTTCTTTATGAAAAGAAAGTACTATCACATTTCAGCATATTTTAATGGTATTGTATATAGCCTTTACTGTTGCTAATGATGTTTCTTTGGTTTATTTTTTGGTCAAGAAGCTAATGGCACTGCTTTTGTTGCATTTATAATTAGTTATTAGAAGTGGCTCATATGAGCAAATCAAGAAAGAATTTCCTAATTATCAAGTTACATCTCTGTTTCAGAAAATCTATAATGTTTGATGTCTACAGCTGGTGACTGTGACTCTATCAGTATTGATGACTTTTGGACAGGAGTTTTTCTGTCTCCATGCACACAAATCCACGAAGTGCTTTAGCAGTGCTAGTATGTCATTCTAGTATGTTCTCCTAAGTGCTGTGTAAGTGCAGCTATTTGGTTTCTGAATCAGAGTAGTTGTCTGTGGTGTGTGTTAAGTGCAAGAGGCTTGTCTATGTGCAGAATTGGTCATGTAAATGAACTTTAAGCTGGGTGAAATTGCTTTTTATGCTGCTCTTTGAACAGGTCTTGTGTTGATATATGTTCCTCAATTGCTGTATTACTAGTGAGATCATAATTTAGTCATTGGGTAAGATTCTCCTCTACCTTGGAACAAGGGTTATAGAAAATCAGACAAATCACTTTTTATTCATGTTGTAGTATTACCAAGAGTAGAGAGACTTTGTGAGGCAAGAAATTGTGCTGCCCCTTAGACATGATTAAAACCTCTTGGCTTTGTATGTGTTGGAGATGTTACTTGAAATAAGAATAACCTACATGGATAGCTTTTGTTGCTTCATCTGCAAAAATTCAGAAATTTATAATGTACTTCCGGTTCTTTTCTTCTCTTTCTTTCTTACCCTCCTCTCTTCCTGTGCTAGCACCCCTGTTTTGGGGAGAATCTGAGCCCCTGGCTTGCTTTAAATCACATTAGATACAGTTTCACCACATCTCACATTGCATTTGTTTATCAGCAAGTATGTGGTATGTCCACATAAAGATGTTCTAAACCATTCTTAAAAAAAAAAAAAAGCCACATTTTCATTTTTGTTTGCAATATTTGTAAGTTTTCTAGCTTTGTTCTATTATTTTTTCAGAAACTGTGATTTATGGTATTGATAGAAAATAGTATCCAAAAATATAGTATTTTTGCAAAGAATTATGACAGGAATTTTAAGCAATAAGTGATCAGTTGAGTAGAAATGAACAAGAACTTCAGCTCACTGTCTGTGACTAGAATGATTCCATAATTCTGTATGAATTTTATTCTGAGATGGAACCTTTAAAGCTGCATTTAGCTCTGTTTTGTTCCTTGATTATTTTCATAAATATAACAAATCCTTGAAGTGTCTGCTCAGCATTATTCATGCTGTTGTGCTATACTCTCTTTAATTACATAGCACTGGACAAGTAAGTTGCTACTTAAATCACTCAGTGGCATATACCAATTAAATTAGAAAAAAAATCTTTTTATTCCTAGATAGACAGTGACTTCATTGAAGTTATGTCAGATTTGTGCATTTTGTCCTCCCAACGTTTCCTATAAACACCTCTGTCTTAAGAAGTCAATATACATGTGAGATTGAATTGTAACTTACTGTTTCTGTCAGCTTCCCGAGAGATAAATGTGTATGCGTAGCTCTTGCTCTCATAGGCTTGATAGGCCTTTCATTAGAGTCTTTTCCTTGTCTGCATTCTTGTATGTGTTCTTAGAAGGTATGTTTCAAAATGATGCACTAAGAACAATTCTGCTGCTGATTGTCTTAATTTTCAGAAAGAATAATTTAATAAGTATAGTGTTTTTCTTACATTAAAATCCTGTCACTACTCAAACTTGGCTCATTTCCAAGTGCTTTGTATGTAAAATGAGTAATTTGTCTTAGGGACAAGTTAAAACAGCCTTCAGAATTTACCTGAAATTGTTTTTATCATGAAGTTGTGTTTTTCATATATGAGAAATACTGTTGACTTACAAAGATATCATGTAAGTCTGAGTATTGGAAGGGACTGTAGCTGTTAAAGCATATTGTGTTTCACTGTTTGGAGGAGGGTTTATTTGCAAATAGCATTTGATTTATATTTGTTCTCAGGATAATTTGCTTTCTTTTAGAATGCAGGGACATTCTGCTTCCTGTGATTACAAAAGAGCTGAAGGAATTACTGGAACAGAAGGATGATCAGCAGCTCCAGGTGCAAGAGAAGAAGTACTGTATTGAATTACTCAATAGCATCCTGGAGGTTCTGAGCTGTCAAGACCCTGTAAGTATTGATGATGATGTAGATGGCCCAAGTCTGTAGTAAGCCTGGGCTGATTAGGTAGTAAATTATTGATGCTGATGAATCTCACTTAAATTTTTAATACAAGTCAGTGGTAAATTGAACTTTTCTCCTATTTTTCTTAAACTTAAGTTAAAGGACAGTTGAGATGTTAATGGAGAAGGCTAAATATAAGGAAGAATTTTTTTACAATGGGGGTGGTGAAATATTGGAACAAGTTGCCCAGAGAGGTAACATTCGAGGTCAGGTTGGAGTGGGCTCTAAGTAACCTGATGTAGTTGAAGATGTCCCTGCTTGCTGCAGGGGGGTTGGACTAGATGACCTTTAAAGGTCCCTTCCAATCCAAACTATTCAGTGATTCTGTGATTATTCTAAGTATTCAGAATAATTTTCAAATTTAATTTTCTCAAGTTACTGTTTCTAAAAAAACACCACCCTTTCAACCAGTGTCTTATATTTTAAGCATGACTGTTGGCACAAACCTGGTTACTAAGTAGAATTCTTGCTAATAAATATTTTTGTTTATTTTTCAGAAATCCTTGTAGGTTTTCTATCTTGGGGTAAAAAGCACTTTAAAGTGTAGATAGATTTTATTTTTTAAATTATTTTTTTACTCCTCAATATTAGTAAATGTCTGTAGAAGTAAGGTGCAAATGAAAGTACAAAGATGATTGAAGAAAAGCAAGTGTTTGATTCAATCAATTCCATGTTTGAGAGGTTTGTAGCTGCTGGTTTTGGACAGTTCTGGGAAGATGTTAATGTACAAATGCCTCAAGAACCTAAAAAAAATTAGACAAATACTTTAGATTTCATTTGGGAACACTTTAGTTGAAAAGTACTTGGTTAGTGTGATGCTGCTGAGAGCTTTAGAAAAGCTCTTAATTTTTTTCCTTTAGATGTTCTCCCTTGATATTAGGCAGATGCTTAGCTGTATTGAAAACTAAATGCATTTTCTCATTGAGGAGAACCTTGTCTTTGATAATAGGATTTTTTTTTTTTTTTTTTTACCAATCACTATGATGTGTATGTTTAAACACAGCTGGAGACCAGAGTTTTAATGGGTAATTATACTCTTCATGGGTTTGGACTTCAGTCTTTTAACAATCCAGTTACAGTTCTGTAATTTGTGTAGAATGGTGTTGTTTAAAACCATGTAATGCGTTCTGTGCTTTTACTCCTATCGAAGGAGGTAGCCAGGCAAACCTCTTTTGCATTGTGACAAAGAATGGCTTTTTAGGCGTCATGTAACCCGTTAGGTCATGAAAATGGCTGAGAATTTAAAACACATGCATTTCAAAAAATCAAATGCATTCATATTTGTTTGAAACAAGTGACGTTTCTTCAATGGCTTCTTTTAAGGAAGGTAACTTGTAAACTGGAGATTCTCTGCGAGGTGTTTGGATGGCAGTTATCTACAGATTGCATTTGCAATAAATACTGATGAATTTCTAATGTAAGGAGAAAAGTCCCTTGGAATAGGTTTAAATCCAGTAGTAGTATCAGCATATGACGACCCCTCTGGAGGCATCATATTCATGAGTATAAAACATTGTAGAATAGTTGGGACATGAACAAAAGAACCAGATGCTTCTGTTGAGAAAAATACATACCCTGGCATGCCTTCTGGTAATACAGTTGCTGATCGGAGACAATATGGATGTTAGAATATATTAAGGTATATGAATTAAATATAAGACTATTTTTTAACTACAACAGCAAATATTCATTCAAAAATTATCACTATTAATTTCATTTCCTTGACAGGGAATCCATGGGTCACAGTCTCATTTTTTTAGCTATGCTAAACACTTGTCCTGCTTTGGTATTAAAAATCTGCTTTTGAGATGCCTTACCTGAAGGAGAAAGAGACTAAAGGAAGGGAACACCATCATCAGAGGAGTATCCAAGGCATCAGACAGTAATTTTTCTTCAAGAGACAGTGCAGATTTCTCTTGAGATATGGATTTTTAAACATGTTTAGTTTCCAGCTGAAGTGAAAAACCTGGTTTCAAGGATATACCATTTTGTCTTGAGGTGGGAAATAGTTCATATCCCATACTTGTACAGGCAAATGGAAAAGGTTCACTATATGTCCAAATCAGTATGATAGTATTTAGGTGGTCTCCTGCAGAATGCCTTTGTTCAGTGTGATCTAGAGAATTGTTCAGGTAATTAATCAACTTATTTCTTAAGAGGGTGCACCTGGACCTTAAGATGAATGCAATTTTCTATTGAACAATTAATTTCCTGTATGTCTTAGCACCTTTCTCAGATGCGTCTTTCTTCAGACTCACATTATTAATTGCAAGCTTAACTCTGTCTTGAAAACACCAACATCTTGTCTATACTACTTCTGGTTTCCCATTTCAATAGAGAAATCTGGTTTTGGATTAATATTTAAAACTTCTTGTAAACTTGATATTGTTTCATTGGACTTATTCTGTGAAAATCACTGGGAAGTGGAATATACACAAAGGACAGAAAAGAAGCAGCAGTAGTTGTTCTGTGTGGTCAAAATTTATATTGTGAGGTGATCTTTGAAGTTGTTACAGAATTTTTGAAGAATAAGATATTGTGGTGCCAGCTCTGCTGTACTGTTGTGCCCTGCCTTGTTTGACGAGAGGGAACATGTGATTCAATTAATTCAGGGTCTTCCTTTCTGCTGGTTTGACTTGTTCTGTGCAGAGAGTAGGTTTAGTGCACTCATACTGGCTATACTTTTGAATGGGTAAGTACCTAAGTGACTGGAAGACTGATTANGTTTGGTGTAGAGTTCATTGTCTTCATGGCAGCCCATATGGTGCTGTGTTTCAGATTAGTGACCAACACAGTGTTGATACCACACCAATGAAAATTTTAGTTGTTGCTGAACAGTGCTTGCACAGTGTCAAGGCTTTGTTTGTTTGTTACTCTGCCCCATGCCAGGGAGTAGGCTAGAGTTGGGCAAGAGTTCGGGAGGGGGCACAGCTGGGACAGCTGAAGCAAATTGAGCAAAGAGGTATCTCCAAGTGGATATCTCAAGTACAGGTTGTGCAATGTTATAATTCCGAAGGAGCCATTCAGTTCCTCTGTGTTTGTCACTGCCCAAATAAATTAGGACTCTGTCATATTCTGAAGTGCATGGTTGACTCCGAGACAGCAGAATTATTTTGAATTTTGTCCCAACCCTACAGAAGTTTAAATAGAACATGAAAGCTAAATCAAACACTAACTGCTATTACTCTGCACTGATACTTTTAAAGAGTGAAATTTTGTTTGATTTGGATTTTTTGGAAACTAATTTATCTGTACCAATGTGTTGTCATCCATCCCATCTATGAATCCAAAAGCATTTGAGTTCTGTGAGAACACCCTACTGCTGGCCTGTGTACCACATACGAGCTCAGATTGTTTCATGCCTTGGTCACCTAGCAAATCCTTTTCAGCAGTGAAGACAAGCATACATTTTTGATGATGTTTCATTAAATGGAGTAATGCATTTCATGTTTTCCAAGGGAACGTTTATATATGGCACAAGCTGTTAATTTAGCTTCTGGAAAGTCTTATGTTTAGCCAAATGGACTGCAGCCAAAGGGTGGGTTTTCCAGGTTTTACTAAAAAAGTCATTCTTGTGAAGTGAAATACAATTTAAGAAAATGTATGTTACAGTGAGTTGCTAGACTGTCTTCTGAAGCTAGAAACTGTTAGCTAAAATAAAAGCTGAGATCTTGTATATAGGCAATGTATGAAAACACTTTTAAAGTTAGCAATGTCAGTATTGCATGCTGAATTGTTACTTAGATTTCAAGAACAAAGGTAGTTTCAGTTTCATAAAGAAACCATTTAATTCATTCGTTAACATTTCTCTGAAAATTCAAAGGCTTCACAGAAGGCAACCTTTTCATGCTTGAGCGTATGTTGTATTTTTTCCAGGAAAGGTGTGTTATATGTGCTACTTGTGAATTCAGAATAGAGCTCATCTTTAATAATGTAGTCACGGCTAAATGCTACAACCATTATGTGATGTTCTGAACTGTTGCTAATAATGGTATAGTATGTACTGAAATGTGGAAGGAAGTGAAGTTAGATTATAAGAGTCCTCGTCTTTGAATTAAAAAAAAATTGGGGGGAGCAAAGTAGTGAACAAGTGACTTTCCTATGCCCAAAGAAAGTGTGCAAAGTGCTACTACATAGTTTACAGGTTTTGGCTGTTGATTTTTTTTTAATTATAGTGGTAATCAGTATTTTAAGAACAGCTATGATTAATGAAACTATCTTGAATTGTAACAGAGGCCAAACCATAGAATATTTTTTGTAGCACTGCAGATAACAATTCCAGCAGAGATGCCAGTTTTTATCTCCACTTTTGGTATGGTAGCTGCACATACAGAGTTCTAACCAGAAACCTTATTTAAGTGTTGTAGTTCTTGCACTGAGCCATAGTATCTTCCCTGGATGAAAAGGAAATAATTCTCTGCAAACGACATGATGTGAGTTTTATTGCTTTTAGAGACTATTGTCAGAAGGTAGCCACTGTTAGAGCAGGTAGCTTTGCATACTTTCAAATGAATATCAAGAAGTATCAGTGAAAAACAACTCTTTACTTTTTTAAATGTGGTTTCCCCTTTAATGGTGCTTTTTTTGTCTTGGCTGGGTGGGATATTTTGGTCACATCTTCATTAGCAAGGAAGGCATCACTACATGAGTGTACCACTGGATTCCTGTGGTTCATTGTGGAGCTCCTGATGAGTCTGTTGTACATGGCTCGGGGAGCTTACACTGGGTAAGAAACGGTCTGATACTGTGGTTCAGACATCTGCGTTGTGCCTATGGCTCAGCTTGCTGAAGCAGACAGTTTAGAAACAAGCTGGGAGACCTTCTGTTGATGTGACCCAAACATCGATCAAGAACCTAACGTCTTCATTTCTAGCACTGTCAAAGAGCTTCTTGC
>VZTO01009466.1:0-24449 GCA_013400615.1 Syrrhaptes paradoxus | reverse complement strand
ATGTATGTATATGCATATATATTTTAAGTGTTGAAACACCATCCTTAAAAATAAAAAAGGCAAACTAAAAGGAAATGTGAAACACTACCTTGATGTAAAAAAGAAAACAAAGTCATCCACTAAAGGAAAGACCAGCCATGTCAAGGCTTAGAAAATTAACCGAAAAGAAGAGAAAGTGGAAAGCAAGTCAGTGAAGAGGGAAACAGAATTCTCCCAGGCAATAGAACAAATGTACGTGGCATGAGGTGAAGTCAGACTGTCTTCTGCTACACAACCAACATTCTTGATGTCCTCCACAATCCATACAACTAGACTAGCTAATGGAACAAAACAAGAAGAAAAAACCCTGCAGGAAAAGCAAGAAAAACCTCAGAAGAGAATCTGATCTTGCATTGTGGCACAAAGAAGATGTAAGAAACAATTCATGAAGCCCATGGGATAAAATTAGTGACAAAGTTATATAGCCATTTTTGTTATATCCTATTTTAAATATTTACAGTATTTTTTAGAGCCTTTAAGTTTGAATATTTTAGTCCTGAAACAGGATCTTTCAAGACAGTAATCAATTATTGCCTTTTAAAGTCTTTTCTCAGGGAAGCTGGAAGTTCACATGCAGGGAAGTCAGGAGCCACGTGCAGACTATATCACATTGTCACACTGCCAGTCAGTAGCATTCATATGCCGTACTCTTCAATTATTATGCCTGCCCAGACAATTGCAACTAAGATGAAAAAGAAGGAAGAAGCACTGAAGAGAAGGGATGAAATTCATTTGTTGTCTGTCAATAAGCCTATAAACCCAGAAGCCTTGTTAGCATCTGTTTAAAAGTACTTTTGGAAGCAATAGAGCTGATACCACTTGTTTTTAATTTTCTTTCCTTATGCAAGCAACTGAAATAAAAAAGTCTTCCATGTAACCAAAGAATACAAAGGACATTACAAATAAATTTTATTAACTCCACTTCATATTCCAATGATGAAAAGCACAAAGAAATGACGAACAAAACACTCAACACTTGAAAAAATAATAATCAACAACCTGAAGCTCCTTACTTCAAGGTTAATGGGAATGAAATGCACTCAAGTTGAACATCATACCATTTACAAAAGCAAAAAAACACAGTAAGCTCTGGTTTCTAACGGCAGAAGTAGATACACTGTTTCCAGAATGCTCATTATATATAGATTTAAGTTGCTCCAGGGACTGATTAAGGCTAGAGAGGTTCTATCAATACTATTATGCTCACTAAGATGCAGTTCTCCCCTCTCAATGAATTTATGCCCTCAAAAATGAGGACACAACTACAAATGTTTTTAAGTATCATATAACTTGGATGCTCCTTCTTCTTAAAATATAAGGCAAACTCTTAAGTATTGACTACAACAGACCCAAAATGTTCTCACCCAGATAAAACAAAACAAAACACACAAATCAAAGGAACCAAACATACAAAAAACTACTTGGCTTCGGAGAAGCAAGTGGAAAATATCCTATTGATGTCAATGGGCAGGGAAAGAAATGGCACAAATATCAGCTTGTAAAGATGCTGCCTGTGAAGTGGCCCTGACAGCAAAGCTGCCTGGGGTTCACGGAGGTTGCCNAAAAAAAAAAATCCAAACACCCAAGTTTCATTCAGTGGTGACACTCACAACTCAAAGTATCATCCCAACAAGCTTGCAACCAGATGTTGTACTGAAAAACTGGGTTAAACTTGTTTGTCGGGAACTATTGTATTTATTCAAGTATTATTTTTTAAGAGTACAGAAAGTAACTTATATACCTGGGAACAAAGATTTCTTTATAAAACAATTCTAGTATTTTCCCATTGATGATACCTCTTCAAAAGGACCTACAGACCTATATATGCACAGATTCAAACGTCAGTAGTTCAAGTTACTTTTATTTACCAGATTGTACTATTAGGATTGGATCTACTTCTTCACATTCCAATGCAAAGATGCTGCTACCAAAGTAGGAGTAACAGGAAAAGTTATTTGCACTCACCACCTTTAAGAGAGAACCTCTCTAGAGTATTTGCTGCATTCATGTCCAGGTGCCAGCACAGGCAACAGCAACAAATTACATGCTTATTTGTTAATCAACCACAAACTATTATCCACCAACATGAAGTTCAGAAACATCCTAAATTGATGCTGCAAGCACTGCTAGGTAAGGATTTCTAACTTACACATCTGTAGCTCTAAGTTCACACATACACACCTCACAAAGGCTGGATTCACAGACTGCCAGAAGCCAGGATCTTCCAGTGACGAGTCAACCAACTAGCAACACCTAAAGGTAACCAGACAGTGGTGGGAAATCTCTTTAATTTCTAGTCAGATGGCACTTTCGCCCTTTAAACTGGACTGTTTAAGCAGTGGTGAGGAGCCACCGGTAACTTCCATCTTGCATAGTGCTCTACTGGAAGAGATGATCTCTGGATCATCTGCTGCTAGAAAAGGCACTACCGCGAGTCTTGTAGAACAAGATCATCTAGGTGCTAGATGATCCCAGAGGCACAATCAGTGCATAATCCTACAAGTTACCTGTACATATAGACTTCTCTGCTCATATCCACGTCATAAGCAGAAATCAAGTCAAAGCAAACTTCACTCCTCACAAAACTTGGACCTCTCTGAACACCAAACCATCAGCTATCCTCAAACTGGAAACGAACAGTACGAGTTCAAATATCCTTCTGCAATCAGTGCAAAATAACAACATGAGGCAGTCACAAAATTCTCAGCAAGTCTGAAAAATACATCAAATGTTTGAGCTCATTCTAACCTAAAAAAATCATTGCAGTAGTTTTAGTAGTGATAGTTACCCTTAGTGGGCACAGGTAATTATTTTTTATTTAGAGCATCATTCCCCTGTTTTCCTTCCAAACAACGTCATTTTAATCTTTATAGCATGCATGTGAGAAAAATACGTAGGCGCAATAAGGCTAACTGTGCAAAAAGCAATACTGCCCTGGGATCCATTCCAAGCCAAAGCATATGAGTGCACAGGGGAAAAAACTGAAGGGAAAATTCATTAAAGAAAATTAAAATACTTGAGGCCCAGAGAACAGCGCATTTAAGTCTTCCAGTTTCAGTAAATTGTGTCTATTCTTAGAGAAAACAGAAGCTATCCCAGATGAGCTGTTTCCTATTATCCTTGAGAAAAATAAAATAGGATCACCTTTGAGCTCCTGATATTACTACTATCTTCTTGGGAATGTTTAGTTTCTTTAGTGAAATCAGATGTCTTCTTGGATTCCAAATCACTTTAAAGACATACAGATGGTCTAAATACTTGCTTTTCTTTTTATCTTCTTGTCAGCTAAGACATGTCAGCCCTGTGATGGCCAGAGCATTATTAATAGTATAAAGCATTTAGACAGTCTTTCCTGGCTAACAGTTTTTCTTATTTTTTTTTAGAGCCACAGGGTTTAGATATTCATTTGTAAATGATTTGTTCACAAACAACGGGTGGGTGGGGTGGGCATTGGGGAGAAAGAGCAGTAATCTAACATCAAACAGGTTTGGACAGCATTGTGATAGGAGAAAGGTAACTAAAAATCTTGTATCCACCAGCTCCCTACCTTCCTTCAGACTGCCAGGCTTTCATTATGTAAGGAGGGGTCATAGTTGCAAAATGGTAGAGTTTAATATATATATATAAATTATACAAACTCTGCATTGGATACAGCAAATGTACTCATTTTCTTAGAATTATGCACTTTACTATTAGAAGATTACCTTCTAGCACATCAGGAGGGCCCATTCCCATTAAGAATAAAAAAGCTGGTCCATTAACTACTCTCGTAAACAACCAACACAGAATTCCTAAAAAGCATGGAAAAAAATATAAACAAATATGTACATTCTGAGTAGTACTCGTGCAACAGACATTACAAACACATCAGCTAGTAGTTTTCTTTTCCCCGCACAACTTTCCACACCAAAGGGGGAAAGATTATTCTTCTGCAAGAGATTATCATTAACTAGTAACAAAACTACTGCAAAATGCTGATGTAGTCAAGAGAAATTATACAATAATTATTTCCTTATTCAGAAGCAAATACATTCCTCCTTTTGGCTTCTTACCAAAAATATAATATAGATAGTACATTTTACTTGCATTATGAAAACTGGAGAGGCAGCTAAGCCTCTGCATCCATCCTGCTCAGGCTGGATGAACAGACGAATTAACTGCTTCTAGATATCTTCTGTTCTTCACTTCTGTGTCTGCTGACTAATATGAAGCAACCCATCAGTCATCCAACAGCTAGTCCAAGAAACATGCCAAATGCACACACACTAGGCATTTACATGCAGTTACCCTAATGTAACATCAGTGACTACACTCCTGCATTTTTAACAGTGAAAATGTCGCTTTTATATTTTAACTTGCCAGAATAATTCAGCTCTCATGACTTACATATAATCGAGGCAGTAGTTTTTTCAGAGCAATAAAAGTACAACAGTGCAGCCAATGGTGTATACCTAAAAATCCATGGCCCATAGTTTCATTCTGCATTTAAAATCTGAGTGCCTAAAACAAGCATACATATGCACCCACTGCACTTCAGAACTGAAATATTCCTAAATTCCATGGCTTTGAGGGAAGGGGCAAAGAAAAATATTTTTATGAATTCATCTCCAAAATGTGTCCCAATTACCACACAATAATTATAGTTACATTAAACAATCAGATGCAGCTGACAGAAACAGCTTTTTTTCCAAGCAAGTATATTAAATCCAACACATTTCACTGCAGAATCTAGCATTTTATTATCATATAAGTGAAACACACACTACAAAAAATTAGAATTTCTGTTTTCACATTCCAATAGCAATCTATTCCATTAGTCAACACAGATATTTTGTCAAATTGGGGAGCTTTGACAAAGGCATGATAGTATCCTAAAAATATTCTCTACGCTTGTAAAATATTTTCATCCTTTTAAGTTTTTAGAAGAATGTAGAATGTAATTAGTCTGACAGTTTATGAGCTGTACTTTACTGTATGTGAATTACAGCTATCATGAACTGATTAAAAAAGGAGAAAAAAACCCCAAAAGAGTAGTCAAGAGCCCCAATTTAGAAAGACATTAATATTCAGGCATTCATCTTAGGCAAGGTCTTGGTCACCAAGATACATCTCAACGACTGTTTTTAAGATGCGATGACACAAATTCTTCTTTCGTAAATATGCCAGAAGTTACAGGTGATGCCAGCTGAAAGTATTACTCCTACTTAGGTAACAAAGAGCAACAACAAAAAACTGTATTAAGCTAAAGCCATGCTCTTGTGCTTCTATTCTTCTACTGTTTTGTAAAAAACAGCTGTATTTCACAATATACAAATTTCTTGTTTTCATTATCTTAGGATAAAAAAAGTCTAAGCTTTAAAGGGTTTTTAGTTCTTCTCCCTACTTTGGTATTTTTAGGAAGACAACCACACATGAAGTTGAAACCTAAACATCCTATCACAGAAGGAGCACATACTTTCTCAGTTTACTCACAAAGAGAACTTTTTCATCTATTACTATACTGGAAGCAGAATCTCAAGCTCAAGAACTACAGTGAAAGTGTCCTGGCTAAAGTACTTCATCTTCTCTTCTGACACTTACAAGACAACAATCAGGAAGCACATGCATCAAGTTTCTACCATTACTTGTCTTCACAAATACTGGAATTTTAAAAATATCACAGGACATGGCAAATTAAATAACTCAGAAACATTCCCATAATAACCCAACTGTGAGTGTGTTCCAAAGCCCTGTGAATTCCATGAAGAAAAAAAAAAGTTAGAAAGAATCACCAGCTTCCAATGGATTTCATATCAAGCCAAAGAATCATTAGCACAGGATGTTATCAAGTCAAATGGAAACACACTGAAGTTATTACTTCTGAGATGTGCTTTGCACCTTCTCAGTCCTGGGAGCTCACATCCTCAAAGTCCTCTTCCCCTTTTCACCTCTAACACACTCACTGCAAAGGGAGACAGAAGAGATGTTGAACCTCATCCTTTCCCACACACCTTGCCTTCCCGAGCTTTTCACAACTATGAAGGCAACTCCAACACTTCTCAAGCAAACTCCGTGAGATCCATAACTGATCCCAAGAGCTGCTTGATAGCAGAGAACCCTCGCCCAAGAGGCATTCCCAGCAGGCACAATTAATCAAGATGATGAGTGGCAAGCAAGCACATTCAACTGTGTTCAAAAGTGTATTTCAGAATACTTGATCACACAACAGAGGCAAAGCCACAGCTTGGGGCCTGAGCTGCCATCAACATTGCGGAAAAAAAGAGAAAAAAAAGACTAAATTCACCTTAGAAAATTAAGTTCTCCCCTGCTATTCAGTGTCACCCTACCAAGTTCACTTCTATCCTTGAAAGAGAAATAAATAGAGGTACTAGCTGGGAAAGGGAAGGTGACAGAACAGTGTATGAAGGCCTGCACATTACCTTCTCCCACACTGAAAAAAAAAAAAAGTCTTCAATTTGAGCTTTCCCCTGCCTTCACTGTTGCAGTTTATCCTCATCTCAACTTCATTCTGCCTCCCCCTGCATATACCTTCAGTTTTCCTCCTCTTATTTTCAAACTTACTCCTTCCTCCTCTTCCTCCTTTTTCTATTTACTGAGCTTCTCCTATTAACTCTGAACAATGGTGATGAAACAATCAAGCAACCACCTGCCTCATCATTAAGTCAAAAGCACTTTGGGGGAGAGATCAGCTTTTCCTTTGTGGTAAAACACTCATCTCAGACTTCGTATCTTGTTCTCTTCCATTGATCACAATTAAACAAGCCAATGAGCAAACATGCACACATACACGTGCATTTATAGATTAAATAGTACTTAGCTTCCTCCCTCCGCCCCCCAGATATACAGGTTTGATTTCTCACTGGACTTAAAACAGAAACAGGCTGGGTTTGTTTGTTGGGGTTTGGTTTGTTTTTTGGGTTGTTTTTGTTTTTGGGGGGTGCGGGGGGGTGGGAGACAGAGTTGGCTTTGTTTCACTGTAGTAAAGAGCCTTACAGAGCAGCAGATTTAGAGCATCCTTTGGTAGGATGACACAGAACAGCACAGGCTATTGGGAGAGATGGGGACACACACACCCACTGAAGAGCCACTCCACAATAAGTGTCACCAGGCACAGCCAACACACTTATTTCATGCTGAACCACAGTGTCCAACTTTAATAAGCATTCACTTTAAAAAGTCAGTCTAGGAACATTTTAAATGCTTCCTTCTCCCGCTCCCCATGGGAGGCTCGAGCAACTTGCAAAAGCCTCTCGGCAGGACAGCGATGTAGTTCAGCCACCTTGCTGTGATCAGAGCAGGGGTGATGCTGGCACAGCTCTCCCAGTATGCCAAGAAACAGCCAGAGGAACCAATCTGACATCTTTGTTAGCATGAAAGAGGAACTAAAGACTATTTTTTTTCCTCTTCTTTCACAAATTTAGGCTATCCTAACTTTTCTCAGCTGTTATCAGAAAAAAAAAAAAAGGCAATTTTTTCATGAGCACTCCTTTCTCTTTTGCAAGAAAAAAAAAAAAAAGCCAAAGTATTTTGGTTTAGATTGCAACAGCTCATGAAAGCTTCATTTTCTTAGCGCTCTTCTGTTTATCGTTCATCTCATCCCGTATGCCTGAAGAGACACTTTCTGATCCAAACTGACTGAATGACTTCACCCTGAGATACTCCCTACAAATATGAAATGGAGATGGTGAAAATTCAGGAGGTAAAAAGAAAAAGATAAGACCCAGCAAGTCAATATGCCACCTTTCCTCCACCTACCCACACAAGCCAAGTAATTCTGACTGCATCAGAGCCTCCTTGCCAACGTACTGAGCTGTGACGGTCTCAGTTCTCTCCCAAGTGCTGAAAGTAGAAACACTGAAAGCAAGCTTAACACCTTTTTTAAAAGAAAAAACACCCTTTTTCTTCTGAGTTTCAAATACCAGTAATACCTCGGACTTAAAGAATACAGTCTGCACGCATGATAATGACCATAATTAGTGTAAGCAATCATTTACTGTCAGAAACTAATATCTCCAAGTATATTAAATTCAATATATTTTCATTAGTTATAATAGAGACTTGGCTTTTAACTGACATTCACAATATATTATTTGTTATTACTAGCATTACATAAGATAATGGAAAATGGGTGGAAAGAAATGGAAGATTTAAAAAACTCCATGACAGCAAGGTTTCAGTTTTCTATGTAGAAAGCTTCCCAAAAGCTGTGTAAATCACCTCTCCCACTCTGACAAGCCCTCTGCATTTTTAATCAGGCCTCCTATTAGCTATTACAGAACATACAAGGAACTTGAATACACCGTAAGCTAGAAGACTTATGTTTTAATAAAAAAAGTTATATTCAGCAGCTTACATAAGTAAACTTACTTCAAAAAATTCTCATGTACTGTGACCCTAAAGTGAGGTGAAAATAACAAAAAGCCAAGTTATTTTGTGACTTGGACCCAGTAGCTCCAAAACCATAAATAAAAGTACACTTTGACTCAAAGCATGAGTTCTTCGGCACTCCTAAAGACCTGCTGGAAGAAGCCGTGCACTGCTTCCTCAAAGAGCATGCAACATTCCCTCCACACCATTCGCCCTGCAAGAAGCCATTTCTGTATGGATCTATCCTCTTCAAAGTACTGAAGAATTAGCCATTTATATTTTCCACCTACCATTCAGAGTATTTATCTTGTCGTGTGACATGATATTACATTGTAATACAATTATTGAGAATTAATTATATGAAATGGCTCCCATGAGAAATACTCCATGCATCACACATTTAATTATGAACATTTTTGTAGTGCCACTAAGTATGGAAGATGCTCTGTGTGTGCTGATGTATTTCAGACAATAATCCCCCTGACACAACCCATTTTTCTCTAAAAAAAAAAAAAAAATCTCTTTATAAAGACAACTCAGTGCTTAGAGTGTTTCAGCTCACTTCCATTAGATCAGGCAGTGATTGCCAAATAATAGAAATGATTGCATACAGAATTAAGGGCATAACAACACACTTAACTCTGCTGGAGTGGTTTGGGTTGTTATTTGGTTTGTTGGGGTTTTTTTGTTTGGTTTTTGTTTTGTTTTTTTGTTTAAATCAGCACTTGTTATATTCCATGATTTGCTGGGAATTCAAAGCACAGTATGAAAAAGCAAATGAATCTACATAACTGCATTGAACTAATATAAACATAATAATAGCTTACTATAGAAAATAACTATAATTTACTTTCACCTCTGTATCAGAAAACAATAAACAGTACCTACCAAAACCAAATAAATTAATATTTGTTAGTTTTAGTATATACTCTTGACCTTATCTTTCACTTNATGAAAAAGCAAATGAATCTACATAACTGCATTGAACTAATATAAACATAATAGAAACTATTATAGAAAATAACTATAATTTACTTTCACCTCTGTATCAGAAAACAATAAACAGTACCTACCAAAACCAAATAAATTACTATGTTAGTTTTAATATATACTCTTGACCTTATATTTCACTAAACTCAAGCCATCTTACTACAGTATCCAACTCAAGTTTAAGTTTCCTCAGCAAAAGTAACAGCAGAAAAACACACCTGAAGAACACAATAATGAAATATTTTGCAGTATCTACAAAAGGCTTCTCACATGACTTTCTTGAAAAGCAGTTTTTCCTTAAGAGCATGATAACTCATAGGACTAGTAAGTACTAATATCCAGTTACTACACAGGAACATAAAGAAGAGGGACCTCTAAAAATCTGCTAGCTCAAGGAAAATACCACATAAACCCTTTCATAAACTCTTCAAGTTCCATTTTCACTCCCTCCCCAGAACCCCAAGTTAACCTCAGAACCTAATTTTTTGAGTCTTTTCCAGGCTCAAAGAGGGCCAGCTCAGGCTACCAACAGCATTTCTCTTCCACCTCCATACCTGACGTATATCTGTCCACATCCACGCTGTCTTTCTTTTAACAGTCCAATATCATACACAATATCCCAGAAGCTCACATTCCCAAGCACTCTCCTCTTGCTCTCTGAGGCACTGCAGCCTGCTGTTCTCCTTTTTCACAACTGCACAGTATCAGCTGCTGATCACCTTCTCAGTGGATCACCTGTGAAGCTAGCAGACCTGAGCCCTTTTTTCCCCAGTATGCTGTACTCCACTGCCCACAAAATAAAGATAAAAATAAAAATAGCTGTTGTTATTATTCCTCCATTTCACAAAAGACCCATTTCCCCCCTTTATCTCTTCTTACTTGCACAACCACAGAACTCTGTAACAGATTTTGCCAAGTCACCCCCATATTTACCTTGTCTCATGTAACTCATGACACTCCAAGGCTCCTGCACACATCTTCCAAAACTTCCAGGTTACTCAGATGCATGGACATCATGCAAAGAGGTTATAAGCCCAAAGTAACAGAATAAAATCTGGTTTTGCCTTTTTTTTTCCTTTTAAATCAATGCAAAAAAGCTGTGAAAAATACAAAACCCAAACCCAGTATTCTCTGATTGCAGAAGATCCTCTATGTCATTCTTTTCATCATTGCACAAAAGGAGAAAAACTTATTGCTGACTTTTTTAAAAACTATTTTTAAAGAAACACTGAAAAAAAAAGCCCATTTAATTACCTTAAAAAGCGGGACTTTCACCATCAAAGTCTTAAAATCCTTCACAACTGTTCTTCCCTTGTAGGAATGGCAGAGATTGTACAAACTGAACACTCATGCGATGAAGAAATCAAACTTCTTTACATGCTAGTAGTTAAGCCACCTTCCTCTAAGTTAAAGTGAAAAATGCAAAAACTCAAAAAGGAAGGACTTTTATCATCATGAATGTAACATGATCACAGAATTCTCATAGAACCATAGAATGGCCTGGGTTGAAAAGAACCTTAAAGATCACTTAGTTCCAACCCCCCTGCTGTGGGCAGGGTTGCCAACCACTACAGCAGGCTGCCCAAGGCCCCATCCAGCCTGGCCTTGAATGCCTCCAGGGATGGGGCATCTACAACTTCTCTGGGCAACCTATTCCAGTAACTCACTACCCTCTGCGTTAAAGATTTCCTCCTAATATCCAACCTCAATCTCCCCTCTCTTAGTTTAAAACCATTCCCCCTCATCCTGTAACTATCAACTCACGTAAACAGTCACTCCCTCTCCTGTTTATAAGCTCCCTTGAATAAACTATGATAAACTCCCACGATAAACAACGGTGTATCTCCAGTCTTGGAACAATGGCACAGTTAGATGCATTTCTGGGGCAAACGAAAACCAGCCCCCAAAATACCAATGTTAGGGCCACAAATGCAGCAAAAAAGAGACCTGTGCCACTGCTCAGGAAGGTGCTGACTTGGACACGGACCAGAGCGTACCTGTGGACCCCAGAAAGAAGCCCACAGAATGAGTACAAAGCCACAGTGTCCCTGTTGCAGTAAGTTGCACCGTCCACAGTTCTTTTCTGAAAAGCAATTCTTCATATGTACCTCCTTCTTTTGAATCAATCACCTCCTTTGGGTACGGAGGGCCCACAGTCAACAAAATATCCCTACTCAATAAACATCTGAACAGGGAGTTAAGCAGAGACACACTTAAATGCCATTGCTGACTGGAACCCATTGCTCAGTTTAGCAAAGCAATTAAATACATGATTATTCAGAAGTGAACTTTTATTCGAACCAACTGAACCTTCCTTATGCTTATCATTAAGCAGGTTCTAAAGAAGTTGTCTGAAAGAAGTCATATGGATCTGATGTTTTAAATTATTTACAAGGAAATGTGTAGGGCTAGCTGTCAAAGGAAACAAATATGTCCCATGTAAATAAATCTAAACAGTCCCTGATTTGCAAAATCTTTGCAGTTCTGAACATAATAAAATTCAAATCATGAGCCAGGATGATGATGTTTCACATGAGCATCGAGATCATCTTTTGTCATTCACAAAGTTGTCATATACATAAGATTTTATTTTCGGTCTACTAAGGATTTTGCTATACCTCAAGTAGTACATTCAGTGTGCAATACCACCAGGTGGCAATTTGAAGCACTAACGTTTGAGTCTTCTTTAGGTGCACATTATCATTCTACAGTTAAGTTACACTGAAAATTCCTTGCACCAGAAACAAATCAGCTAATTACTGCTCAAAGCAGTAACTAATAAAAATCCGTATTGCCATCTTAGACAACATTTTCTGCACGAGACCTCCACCATTACAATTTGTGAAATTTTCTTACTAATACAGCAAAATGGATGCAAAAAAATGTTCAAAATCTTACATATGTGGAGAGTTTGAAACATGAGAAACCCAGTTTGAATCTAATCTAACAGAAAACAGATTTTGCTACTAAAAAATCATTCATCTTGGAAGTTTATTTTTTGAGGAAGATGTGGGGAAGCAGGATAACATCACTGTAGAAAATCTGTTTACAGCCCTGCCCCCAGGTGTCTTCTTTTACCAAACAGCAGGAATTATAAGAATTGCAAAGAAGTTGTGCGAGACAGAAGAGAGTATCGCTCTTTGAGTGAAGTTTGAAAGTGACACTGGTGGGGAATATGGACATGGGAGAAATTTTAAGAAATCACTATGCTGCTTAAGAAGTTAGGCTGGGTATGGGAATGAAGATCTGTCAGGTAAAAGGGAAGGAGCAGGATTCTTCCGTGGATTTTGTACATTATAAATGGAATCTGTATTGGATAGAAAAACTGAAAAGTTTAAAGAAACTTCTTTAGTCCTGAATATCTATTTGTAGAAAACCTTCTGTTGTTCTCTTATCACAGATACAGATTTCAGACCTGCATTTTCTGTTATCAGGTAATTTTATAGTCCTGATGGCCTGAGTCAGTTGGAATCTTTAGTAACACACTGATACAAACTGATAATATAACAACAACAGGCTCCTTATTTTACTGTTACACTTTGTCTCAAAGGCAGATAAAACCTATTCGCATTAGAAATTCCACTACATCAAGCAATAAAATGTACAGGATTTACGCTGCATGTGTCCTGAAATTAGAGAGAGCCCTACAGGAAGGTCAGTTTCAAACGAACTAAAAAAGATAAACTGAAAAACTTTCTTTACCCTCCTCCAAAAGCTTTTGTGGAAATATAGTCAGGAGAGTTACCCAGAGGACCATCATCTGGCAGAAGCTGAGAGAAGATATTTAAGTTCAAGGCCTGGTCATCTTAATTGGGAGAAAGTATTAAAAGTTAAAAAGCCAAAGTCACTTAAAAAAATTTAAAAAGCCCCAGTAAATGTTAGACGTCAAATAGGGTCAAACTCAACAGAGAGGACTCCGCCATTACCCAGTAATGGAGACCTCTTCAAAAGCTTTTTTAAAATTCATTTATTGCACTCAGTACTACTAGAGCAGGCTAGAACCAGTGACTGCACTGAAAAAAGGTTACTTTGCAACCCCCTCCTTCTACATCTTCACTCCACATGAAGGATGACCCTGAAATAGTCCAAACATTTGCAGATGCAGGAGGCAGTATGGGTCTTGCAACTGAAAATAAACACAGCCGATCTTCTAACGATTCCTAGTGAGCAGGGAGGGACAGTGGACATGGTGGGACAGGGGGAGTCCCATGGCCCACTTTGATTTTGGATGGCTGTTGCAGATCTTCACATCTCTCCTTCAAAGTATTAAAAGCACCTTAAAAAACATGCACGTTAATAGTATGCAAAACCTTTTGTTATGCTGCAGAAGCCCATCGCAGTATTGTCACTTTGTTTTTACAAGGTTCTTTACATCTCTAGCAAGGGAAGACCAATTCTGCAGCCATTAGTACCCTGTGCCTCCCATACGATGTCAGGGAGGTTCGTGCATCTTCATAACTCTCCCAACAACCCACCAGAGGTGATCACCAGCAACACTGCTCATCTGTGACAAGGAATCCCAGCAGTTTATTGAGCAAGTGCATGGTACTTTCTCATTACAGTATTTACACCCTGCTCTAGGCAAATAATTTCAAGCAATATTTTCAAAGGCACAATGGATACAGTGAGGAAACAGGAAATTATGACCTAAAAATCACTGTGTCGTGAACAGTCTCTCCCTTTATCCTTTATGGATGCTTCTCCATCCAGAAAACAATACTGCTAGATGCTTAAGTGTCTTTAATGATGCTTTAACAATTAACGTATTATAGTTCCATTTAAAGTGTTACTAGAGAAAAGTATAGGCCTTTGAAAGACAACAGAGTCCGGCTGTATATGTGGAGACCAGATTAACTGATTCATGCAAAAAGGAACCATTCTGACATGTAGTCTAAAGCTGGCAGAGCAAAAGCGCTAGAGAAGGCTGAGCAAATATATCACAAAAATACTGGGAAAATAAAGGAGAAGACAACAGTGTGTACGAGAGAGTAAAGAGGCGAGCAAAAGAATAGTATAAAGAAAGATGCAGTTACTTTTTGAAGTGAAAAAAAGTATAACAGGAAAGATAGGAGAAAAATAAAAAAGTAAATTAAGGCAAGAAAAAGAAAATGTAAGGAAATGGACAAACTGTAGTAGAGAAATGGGAAAAAAAATAATGGAGAGAAAAATATAACTAAGCAAGCCACGCTGCAAACAGAATTAAGTATAAAGGTACTTCCTTTTTGCTGAACTTCTTGAGGGCAGAAACCCTGGGTTTTTTACTTTTAATCTAGATGTGGGTAATATTGTCTTTAAACTGAAAGAGGGCAGATTTAGATTAGATATTAAGAAGAAATTTTTTCCTGTGAGGGTGGTGAGACACTGGAACAGGTTGCCCAGGGAGGTTGTGGATGCCCCATCCCTGGAGGTGTTCAAGGCCAGGCTGGATGAGGCTTTGAGCAACTTGGTCTAGTGGGGGGTGTCCCTGCCCATGGCAAGGGGGTTGGAACTCGATGATCTTTAAGGTCCCTTCCAACCCAAACCATTCTATGATTCTGTGAATACAGGAATACAATTAAATTTTCCAGCCTGAATGACCCTGTCTACACATATGAGGGTAGAAGCTTTCCCTATGAAACTTTTGCTGCATCTGACTGAGGTTAGGAAATGGCTTTACATTCAACCTGAAGTTAGAAGCAGGAAAGGTGAATCAGATCTTCCAGTTTTGAGATTTTTCTAACACGCATCTCTTTCTGAGGAAGAAGTACAGCTATTAAAACCTAAGTAATTTAACAGGCTGTTAATGACTCAGCAGAGCCTCTTCCACAAAAATTTTGGATCAAAATGTTAAACATTCATATTTAAGGAAATAATCAAAAGATGATTACTTTTGTACTGGGACTAGAAAGAATGGCCTATCTTCCTTCATCCTTTCAGCCTCTCTTACAAGGAAATACAAGATATATTTCCTTCTTTAACCACCACAGATTTTCAGTGTAGATTTCTTGACAAACTGTGACATATTCCAAGATTATCTTCAAGTACCTACATATATGTGAGGAAAATTTCTGTATTAGCCTCCAAGATCTATGAACCTGAGATTCTTTCATTTCATTCATTTTTATTAGACTGAAATTTTAAAGGAGCTTTATGACAATTCAGATTGCATAGCACAACTTATGTTACATGAGTCAGGAAGCCATACAGGGAAGTTTGGTACAGAGCCACAGTGGACCAGTGCTGAATATTACCTGAATTTTGTGGATGGTTGGCATGTTTAAAGGAAGCAATGGCACATTTTAACCCCTTTATTCTGGCTTACTTCGGATCTGTACACAGTTAACCCATGTAACCAACATTTCATTAGCACACTTCAGTCTATACCACACTTCAGTTTATAGAGAAGCTAACTGCTTTAGGACATTCAAGCTATCTGCCACAAGATACATAGTTCACACAAACACAGTGTCAGATAAAAGGAGCTAAGCCTGATCTCCATTTTGTCTCACAGATTACAAGCTATTTCACGCTCTAAAAGAATGTGTAGAACCTGATTATTCAGGACTGCCAGGAGTATCAGTTTCTTGCACAATGGAACTCCTGGCAAAAAATAAACCTGAACAAGTCTGATGTGAATATGTTTTCAGAGGACTTAATGGGGAATGTCTTCCCTTTCGGGCTAGTACCTTGTCCACTCTTCCTTCCAGCATGATGGACAGCTCAGAATGATGCTTAAATCATAATTTAATTAAGATGATCAACTAAAGTAAATGCCTACAGAGTCCTCTCAATGGTGATTCAGGCATGAACCATATTGATTCTCCTGCCATGTAAAAAAGCATACCTAGAAGAAACACAAAAGTTCAAGCTCATGCAAAGTGTGGCTACTCAGAAACATTAGAATTTGTGCAAGTAGAAGAGACAAATTTGTTTCACTGTCCCTCATGGACATTATCCTATACCTACTCAAGCTGAAAACCTCAATCCTGATCTCCAGAGCCATTCAACAGAGCAAGTCCTACTAATATCCATCAGGGATAATACATCCCCTTCTACATGCCTGGCTGCGGCACTCCTAAGGGATGGTGCAGTCCGTAAAGCTCAGGATGACTGCACACACTATTCTTGTTTAGAGGGATTTGTCAAATGAATTTTGTGAACCTGAACACCTTTGCAGCTTTCCTATCTGAAAGAACACTTTCACAATATGTTGCACATACAAAATTATTATTCCCCAGGCATGGATTTCCTTTCCTAGCGGACAGGCGTTGCCTCAAATGTTAATAGCAAGTCAGAAAACATAATTTCCTTAAATAATATTTAAATACTGTTTTGGTAAGAATAAAATAAATGGCAATATTCTAAGTTAGATTAAAATAATCAATCTACTTACACATTTACTTCACAGAAAAAAGCTTATGTGGCTCTATTTCATGTGCCTGGATATACAAATCTAAAAGACCCTGACACAAAAAGTTCATTTCCAACAAACATTATTTACCAAACAATAAAAGCTGTTAAATTCAAAGGGAACATCAACGACATGATTGGCTTAAATACACCATGCATTTTCCCTTCCTAAATTTTGGTTTGACTGCTGTTTGACATATTTCCAGCAAAATGCAACAAAATTAATTCTCTACTTGTGCCCTGTACAAACCACGCGATTTACTTAGAGGAAATCAAAGTTTTCAAAGTGTTTGATAATGGACCACCTTCATCAATCACTATGGCATTCTTCTCCCGTGACTTCCTGCGAAGTCTCTGAATGATTTGGCTTCCCCTTCATCCAAAGGCATTGTGAGTTTTGTTTAACCTTCCTAACCATAAAACACAGCTCTTCTGTTAATCTGTCATCTACTAATCAAGACTCCATCCGGAAGGGCCCGGACTATCCATTAGCAGCTGGAATGCTGCATTCAGATCCTGGTTCCTAGCAGAAAAAAATGACAGATTTGGGAACTATCACTGGTCTAGAGTAATTCTTCTTCCGCAGATGCAGGTGTTTGTATGAGTAATTTTTAACAGTTGTAGTGCAAAACACAGCATAAATCCCACAAGTGCTAATGTAGAACCATCCCATCTGCTATTCTGATGGGAAAAAATACAAAATACATCTCTCTATTAAAGCCAAAATTTCTCAGTAAGTATAAAGTGTATTTGTAACAATGTACATCTCTGGCGTAACAATTGAAAATATTACCCTTTAGTTACCAACACAGTGAACATACTGCTTTTGACAATGAAAATAAGCTTGTTTTCTAATTTTTACAGATAAAATATTGAGGGAAGCATGCTGCTGTTCCTATGCAAAATGACAGGAAAACCTCAGTACGATAAATTATAGCTCAGCATGTACTTAAGCAAGATTTACCCACTTTTTATCAGAAGAATGTGGTGTTTGCTAAGGTGGCTAGGGAACTACCATATATTCTGAAAATCTCTACATATTTCAAAAGTTTCTGAAAATTGGCAGAAATTAATAAGTCTTATATAATCTTTATTATCAGCATCTTATACATAAGGGATTGATTTTCTCTGTCCTGACATACAACATGCAAGGTAGGTACTGGGACAAGTTTTGCTCGTTTCAGACTTTTCATCATCCGTCAAATGAATTCAGAACTTCTCTGCTCTCAGTGTCATAAAGAGGGAACAATGAAATTTTGCACAGAACTCAGTCTCAAAATATGTCATGCTTTCTACACATTTAAACCCAGTTTTTGATAGTATATTTTTTTCCAAACCTGTTTCACACAGCTATCCTAACATTTCATGCTATTTCACAATGGAGAAGCAGTTGGAAACAAACATATTTTACTACCTTACATAAATGACCATGAAATGATGGCATATACTATAATGACATTGAGATATTAAATGTCTTTTAACTTCCAAATCTTAAAAAACCACCCAGCACCCCCTACCCCCAACACCTGCAATTTCATCAACAGATAACAGGTTGAAGCAAAGAATATATAATAAAATCCATGTAGCATCTACATTTCAGGAATTTTACCAATATGAAGATTTATGACTGTCACTTTACCCCAAAATTCTCCAACATCAAAGAGTGGTGTTAAAGCACGAGTGATACCCAAGACAACAGTTGTATGGAAAAAATAAGGCTTCTGTAACACCTACCCTCTTGATGTAAAAAAGGTCAAGGGAGCTACTTTCATACTACAGTGTTCTGCATGACCATAAGTTCATCAGTAAAGCCTGCTTCAGACAGTGAGTTACTTAACAGTGACTGTTAACTGTGCAAAACAAAAAGTATTTTAGGGTTGACACAGGGGGGAAAAAAAAGTCTGAGCTTGCCTTCACTGACATTGTGAAGGTTAAATACTGGAAAAAGCTGCTGTCAGAAGTTCCTGTTCATTGGAATTCCACACATCAAAAGCAGAAGCTTTCTGGAACTATGGAAACTTACTCCTGAATTTATAGACAAGCACACAATATCGCAGATGAAAGACTGCTGACTGCTGTGCAGTTAAAACTACTAATTTACTTAGCATATTCTCTCTTTCTGTGATCTCCTTGCAGCTGCTCATTCCAAATGATCCAAGGCAACATTCACATGCTTGAGACAAGCATAGCAAATTTGAACTAAGAAGATACTTTTAGGAAGAGGTGAAAAGAGATCTGAACTCAAGAGAAAAATATGAACACCTCCTGGCTCTAAAGCATTCAAACTGTATGCACTGATTTTGTTTCTACAAAAGCTAAAAGTTTGTGCATGTAGCTTAATGGGAGAAGGATTAAAGGGTAAAGAAATTACACTCTTGTTTTGGAAATAAGGGCAAATGTCAGCCAATGAACTTACATGTTATTTTGTCCTTGTTGCATTGGCATTACACTGTACAGAGTTAAAATTGCTTTGGGAAATAAATATAGGTAAGTGCAATTATTAAATGGCTGAACAATTATGGAAACTAGTCTAGAGAGAGTGGATTAACAGTATTCTGATAAACAACCCAAATTAAAGGACTAGAGAGAGGAGGCAATGGGGACACTAGGAGGTCATCTGGGAGCACACTTTTTTTGCAGTTTCTAGTCAAAGGCTTGGAGATGTCCATGCAGACAGCTCTGTAAAACAGCACTGAAGCCTGCCTGGGACCAGGGAACTCATTTTGTGAAACGGGACTGGGAAAGAGTCAGGTCAATGGAGCAAGAGACAGTGAACTACAGTTGGTATCTGTAGACTTCACTGATCCACAACAGGCTGAAGGGTGCTGTTTTCTGGCACTCAGTGTATGTCTCATAGTGAAGACTTGCTGACATAAAGGCACAGATGCAATCCGCCATGCTGTTCTTTGTACAATATTACTTTCCACTCCTTTCGTAAGTCTCACTGTTATTTCAACCTGTCAAGTTTTCAGGGAAATAGTGTCAGCTGCAGTTCTTATGTTATAACTAGACACGGTATGCACCCAGGTGCTCTCAAGTTTCCTTTGGTGCAAGTTAGTACCAGCTCAGTCTTTTTCCGGCAAGAGTTACTGAGAGAGATAATCCCCAGCATCCCTAGTCTTTCACAACACCTCTCATAAAAAATTAACAACCTGATAGCTCAAATCTCCCTTCTGGGCACCCTGTGTTATGCCACCTCTCTCTCTCCAGTGACCAGGGCTGGATGGCATATGTAACATAACTTTGTAATGAGGTCCTATGAACCTCCACTTTCGATATACCAAGAGATAAAAGAATCCAGAGGGAAAAAAAAAGAAAAAAACAAACAAACAAACAAACAAAAACCCCCACAAACATCCCTCCATCCCAAAGCCCCACTTTCTTCCCTCCTGAATGCCTTCTGGAATTCTGCAGAACCCTCCGTAATGTCCTTTGGCAGATAGTTTTCCTTCTACATAGTGCTGTCCCTCTGTCCTCCAGCCAGAGCACTCCATTTCTCCAAATATTTCTGAACCACTTTGATTCTACCACTAATCCTGGTTTCTGTGCTCTGCTCCTCCCCTAAATTCGCTTTCTTCTCAAAATTTCCAGCTCCACAGGGTAAGAGGACAAGGGAATCTCAGGTTTTAAGCAGAGCTCACATTTTTTTTTCTTCTGAGTAAATGGTTACCAGCAATTGAGAAGAGACCTGATAACAATAAACAGATCAGAGGCTGACTGCTTGGCCCTGCTCTCTGAATGAGCAGCTAACGCTGAGCTCAGTTAAAAAGCTGTTGTTCAACCCAAATTAATTATATACAAGGCAAGGAGCAAAGAGAATTACCTACTGGGAAGCCTGGCTGACCCAAAAAGCAGCACTGTCAAATTTTCCCCTGCCCTTGCCCTTTCTGTCTGACCAGGTCATAATTGCTAATGTAGCAATGCAACTCAGTGCTAAGCACCTGCTCAGTGCCGTTGGAAACACCTCAGGGAGAGGGAAGACACAGGTTTCTAAGGCTTGTCCCCATGTTNAAAAACAAATGTGTCCTCAGAAAGGAAAAAAAAAAAAAAAGTAGGATAATTGATTCTTTCAGATTTTCGTGATATTCTGCTATTACTTCTGTGCCTGAAAGTGATATTCAAATTTATACAAAAGCTAACACTGTAGCTAACACGCTCCCCACCCCGTAGATGCTGTAAGATTAAGACTTATTTTCACATTATGTTTTTCAGATCTTCCTTTTAAAAATAATTCTCTTAAATCTCACAAATCTTATAGGTATCAGGTCATTATACAGTGAGTCAACTGTGTATTGAAAATATGACTCATTCACAATATTAAGCAAACTCCTGCTCTCTTATAAATTCAAAAAAGGAAGCCAAATGGTACACTAAGAGCTCCCACCAGGACCACTGTAACACATAACCTGTTTTCTCTGTACCTGTCTTGTAGGCTGTGAAGTAATGGGACAAGAAATAGTTTTGCATTTATCTCTTGCATAGCCCTGTGTATGTTGTAGGCGCACATCTGAAAAAAATCTAATTATTGGTAATAATTTATTAACAACTGCAAATGCCCCATCTCTCTCCATCATTTGGCCTGGGGGAAAATTATGAGAGAATCTTAGCCACTTTCCAAATAGCAAAAGCAGCTTCAAAACCTGCCCGAAAGAGGTATTTCTGGTGATTCATAAATTTCTTAAGTTTTGATGTATTTTCCTGTGCTAACTGCTCTTTTGCTTAGCAGATCATCTTTACTTTCCCTCCCTGCCTCTACCCTTCAATTCAGTTTCACTGTTTATTAATTTCTCCCTTTCCAGTACCACATTTCCTTTCAACTATCTTGCATCTTCATAATCAATTTTTCTTCTCCCTTTCTATTTTCTCTCCCATATTTAAACTGGAACTAGTCTGATACTTGCTGCAATCAACTGTTCATGGATTTTACCACAGAATTCTACTGATACCACTCACCCCCTGGCTACTACAGGAGATTATAAACCTGCCCCATGCGTTTCTATATTACCGAGCAAAGCTGGTCTCTAGGCATTACAAAATAAACAGTATTAGCAACAATTAAATCTGCTTGATTCAAATCCCTATATGTATGGTTACACCACAGATTTGCTTAAATCACACAGGCATACAAATTTTTATGACTTTTACTGATTTAAAACCTTACACTTTTTAAAATGCCATTGAGGAAAAATCCCACAAACACTCTTCTGAGGTTAGATGCTGCAGCTAAAGTAAACCAGGCTTAAAATAAAAAGCTGGCATTTTAAAGGCTGGCAAATAGGATTAGATCTACCCAGCCTGAATAAACATTAATATGTGAAGCTCCATTCAGGTCTAATGGAAGATGTATGCATCTGTGAGTCACGTGAGGACCAGCATGAACTCTCTTTTATTTGCAACTAGAAGGTCTGGAGGTTGAAAGAGGTAAAACAACTCAAGAGAAAGGTTCACTAGGACATAGATAGGATTTTATACTTTCAAACCTCTGTTTCTCTTGGCTGCAGCTCTGTCTGATCACTGCTGAGCTTGAGTACTCACCCACTTTACATCTCTAGTATTCTAGAGAGATAAAAAATGGATTTTTTTATTCAAGCTGCTCCTTAGCCTAGCACATCTTAAGTAGCAGGTTTCTGAGCTAAGACATTTCTCCCTCCCCACGTATTCCCAACCCCTACCAGTGCTGAAAAATGACATGACAGTAATTAATTAAATGACACTCTTGTTCAACTGTTCCTATTTTTCAATACTATAGTTCTCTTTCTGAGTAGTCATGGATAATGTTTTCCACAATTCCCTGATGATATTCTGTGGAAAGGTGATCCTGCTGTAAGCTACTTGTATGAGAAGCCTTGCTCCTCTGCGCAAGCTGTTGGCACAAGAGGTCACTGGGTGTTGGAAAGAAACCAGTTCTTTGTGGAGAGCTTTGCTTTTCCCATCTTGCTGAAGGACACTGCAGAGTGGATGCATTTCAGATACATCTCCACCCTTTAGCACAGCAAAGCCAAAACAAAAATCAAGAACAAGAAAAGCTTCTTTTGAATTTTGGGTTTGTTTGTCTGGGACTTTGGCTTTTTTTCATGCTAACCAATGAGAAAACCTGCAATAAGGATCAAAGTCCCATCTCTCAGTTTCAGTTTGGTTCCCATGCTGCACCTTAGGCAGACTAATAACACCATGCTTTTCACGTGAGGCAAAATGCAAGGCTGCAGTCTAGACTTACAGCAATGACAAGCCCAATGTGTATAGGACCAAAATAAATGGACGATAAAAATTGAAAAATTAAACTTTGCATTTGGTCAGCTGTATGTACAGCTATGCAAAGGATACAACATACAACCTTCCATATCCTACAATCTTTATTCAGATGAGTGTAATGTAAAATGAGGATTCACCCTTAGAAAAGAAGAGCAAAAGTTTAGGTGTTAACAATTTAGCAGAAGTTTATAAAAGAAAGGTCTCACTGTAGCCTGCAAAATATAATGTGAAAACTGACAGAGAGATGGTAGCAATATACCATCAAATTCTTTGCCAAAGCAAATGAAAAAGTCACCCGGGCAGATAACATCTGGATATGTGCAATCTCAATTTAGTCAAAATCCCAATGTAAACAAGTCCACTGATAGCAGAAGGGTAGTTAAACATTCCTCTAGCTTTGGATAATTGAAACCATCTTCCTTTTCTAAAAAAATAACAAACCTTTCAATTATCAAACTCTGAGGAAGAAACTGACAGCTCTTGGAAGGATTCCATTAAAATTTCAGGTTTTCACTTTGCAGACAAACATCTCTGCAAACAGCTTTTTGTTTATACAGGTTAGAAGCTGCAAGAGCTCTCAAATGGCTTAATACTTGTAAATACTAGTAATATACAGTATACAGATTATATGTGATATAAACACAATATATCTTGACCTGATTTATTAGACTGAGACATGTTCTGCTAACTCTATAATAGTATTATTTATTATATGCAGTGATATCAATATTAAAAGAAAATTTGAAAGAAAACGAATTTGTAGCTGTGTAACATGGAGTTTCTCTCATGTATGAACACCCCTCTGCAAGAATGATTAAAAAAAAAAATGGTAGCAGTCACGCTGGGAATGGGAACAATGCAGCAAGGGAATTCAGTCTCAAACAGATTTCATTTAAAGGCCATGTAGGATCAGTGGAAATGTATCATATTACACCAAGCTAATTATAAATTGCAATAGTCATTCAGTCAACCCCTGTGTCAACTTACTGCATTAGTATATTAACACTAATAATGACGTTTTGACAGTAATCTGAAACATCTGCAACAAGTACCATCAAAGCCATTGAATACAGAATAGCATTAACAAAATACTTCTTTTTTTCAAGGGCTAACCACTGAATATAGTTCTGGAGTAAATGTCACATTAGAAAAAACTGTAATCACATATGAATCACCTTTCATGCCTATTGCTTGAATGCACATGAAATGGCATAATCTATACATTATAGCAGTACCCAAGCAATTCTTATGCAACAAAGCTGAAGCCTGCACAACAGGTCAAAGTCAAATCCTGAAGAGCACTAAGAAGATTCAGAAACACTAGGAAATTCTGAGAAGGAAAAAAATCCACTAAGTTTCATTGCAAATGATAACAATTAAAAGGAAACTATCATCATATGCACTCCAGCAAA
>VZTO01009465.1:22223-47705 GCA_013400615.1 Syrrhaptes paradoxus | reverse complement strand
CCAATCCCTAACATTCTTTGATTGTGATTCTGTGATATTCAGAGAACACAAGGGGCCAAAGTCTTTGGTGGTGTACTCTGCTTGTATGAGTCAAAGTGAAGTCAGAGCTGCAAGTGATATGTAAAGATGGGTGAAGAAAGAAAAACTAGCAGTTTTCAAATCTTAAAATATTCCTTTTTAGCAACTAACTTTATGATTATTATTTGATAAATGTCATCTATCTAGATTGTATATTCCTTCTCTTTTTTTTTTTTTTAAGGAAAGAGACTGATAGACAAAATGTGGTAGTTCTGTTCTGAAGTGCACTATAAAGATTTTTTTGTTGTTGTTCATTGCCCTCCTGTTCTTCCAGATTTCACTGGAAGGTTTTACAGGTTTTTCAATTAAAGAAGCACATTGATTGTGTGTTAAATCTACTTTAAGGTGATGTCTTTAATCTGATTTTATAAGTATTAATTTTTATTTAGCATCTACTGTGTGGTTTCAATATAACTAATAATGAATGTTGTTGATGCATGTTATTTTCTGTTTGATCTGAGGTTTATAGCTTGGGGAATTTCTTGAAATGCTATGTTAGTAAAAATCCTGACTTGCTCATCCAGTTCAGTTGTCAGGTATGGAAATGTTCCTGCTATTGCGAGAGCAACTTTAAAACGACATCTTTACACTGGAGGTGCACTTCAAAACAGAATGTGTTTGTTGATCTATTGTTTGACTTTTTGCAAGTGACATATAGATTATTTAGCCTTGTTTTATTTCAGCATATGATTGGGCAGTCATATGCACCCTAATGAGCAGGTTGATCATGTCGATATGTGCAGCTCTCTTCAGGAGAGTTCTCACTTTGCAAGCCACACTTTGACACATCTGTATTGTTGTGCCGTAAGATCAGTCAGAAAGGGAGTTGCATATACCTGCTCAGTATCTTTGAGCCAGAATGTGTGGCAATCCAGCTGCTAGGAGGAAAATCTGATATAAGCAATACCTTCTGTAATTTTCTCCCAGATGCACACAGCTGATTTGGAAAATTTCCACTCTGTTTTCCCTTCTAAGGACATCTCATGACTGACACCAAGCACAGTAAAGGACCAGGGATCTCTTCCGGAAGGTTCTAGCATTATCTGCCTTGAGGACAGAGAGGTAACATTTTTAAATTAGGATGTTCACAAAAGAAATGTAAGGACTAACATCTCAAGAGGATCTTTGCTTTCTGGATTCTCACAAACCCTATAGAAGAGACGCCGTGATGATATGATTTGACCAAATAGTATTTCCATAGGATTCCTCTCTGTTCTATCCTATAGAAATCATGTTATAACAACATGTTGTATCACTGCTGTCAGGTTTCTTTATCCAGAAGACCAACATAAGTTCATGTGAGTCTAAATTCTGCTTTCAGCATTTTTGTATGAATCACAATTTTATTGAAATGTCAGTCCAATTACAATTAGCGCATATTATAAATACAATAACTGTTAATAAACTAAGTTTTGCAAAAAATCTTAAGGCTTTTTGATATGTCGTGAACAAATATGATATAAAGAGTGGTGTTTCAGTGTTCACGTCAATTATTCATAATTATTTTTGCTGATGATTTATTTGAACCATGATTAGGCACAGTTTATAAATCAGAAATTACTATTTCTCTCTCCTGATATAAGACTGAAATTTGTTAGACCAGAAAACAGAGAATGTCGGAACTTGAATGTATGAATTTTCAGGTAAAAATCATCAATAAACAAATACTAAGAATTTCAGATTTTGCATAAACTGCCATTTTAAAGTTGCATCCTTTGAACAACATCACTCAAGCAATTTTTTGAAAATTCATTCTAAGCTACTTCAAAATATTTGGTCAACGTTAGTTATGGATAAAATTATCCTATTAATCTATAGCTAAATGTATGAATCTGTAAGTTTTGTAAAATCTTGTTGCTAACAAGCTGGACATTGAATTAGAAGAATTAAGACTCAAATAAAGCTCTACTCTTGCATATAAATTAATTTATTTGAAAGACAAATTTGAACTTAACATATCCATACTATATTTAAATAAAACAAATGGCAAAAAATAAATTATATATCTNTTTTTTTTTTTTCTTTTAAGCTGACTGACCTAATGGTCACTGTTTTCATTACTTTTTCAGCTTAGAGGACTGCTCTTTATTTTGAAGTCTTTCCTTGTTTGGAATCCCGAGTTCTAGAGGTCATTTATGATGAAAGAATCTTTGAACATCTATTATCTGCAGGCACTGAAAGATTAGAGCTGTCATCTCCAGAAGTACGTATTGACAGAAAACTGCAATTTTTTAGTCTAATTCTGTTTTGGGAAACTGTTTAATACAGCATTGTCCATCAAGTGGGCATAGAAGGCCTCAATATGTAAGATAATTTGAAAACATTCAGTGTCAGTGTTATGTCACCTACCAATTACAGTATACTGAAAACATTCTGAATGGCATATGTTCACAAATTGTCAAGAAAGATACTGTATACAGCAATATGTGTCTGATGAACTGTTTTTACCCTCATTTTCTAAGAAAACAAGTTTTATGTAATGATCTGTCTTTGTGTGTTTACATGTGTCTGTCTCTCCTTTATGCCATCTATGAAAAACATTTTTGAGCTCAATGACAGATTTGAACCAATAAAGACAAAAAAGCACAAAGATAATGAAGTTTTATGAAAATAGGCAATGGGGTAAAGAAAAGAAATGCAGAGAGTTCTTCATCTTTTTATTGAACAACAGAGCGCCCATTTTATAAATACTCCAATCACTAGATAGAACATCAGTCGATGCTTGCAGTTAACTTCAGGACACAAATCTGAAAAAAATAACCCAGACCTCATTAGTTCTGCATCAACACAACGATTTTTTTATAACTTTAGTGAACACTGTTCTAGGAGGAATACTGCATTTGTATTACTGTTGTGACTGTAGTCTTAAATGCCTTGTTCTTAATTTTCCTATAAAATAAATGTATGTGAAGCAAATGTGTATGTATATGACAAAAACTTATATAGCCATACAGTGGCATGCATGCACATGTCAATGCAAAACTTGGAGCTGTACTTTTCTTGGCTTCCAATTTGGATCCCAGCATTTCTCTGTTATTTTAATGTTGCATGTAAATCTGGTTCTATAATTCTATTTTTACTATTGTAACACTCCTGGAAACAAATTATTCCAGAAAAAAAGAAACTCCTCCAAATACTGGTCTGCACAATTTCATTATTTTTTTCCTTCTTCTTTTCCTTTCATTTATTTTCTCTCCCATTACAGTGTAATGATCTGATTGTATAATGTGCATTCCTTTAGTCCTTTGTGAGGACACAAACTAAATGTGAAACAACCTGAAACAGAATAGCCAATAGTCCCATGTCAGATGAAAAAAAAAAAAAAGAAAAAGAAAAAGGTTTGAATTAAACAAATTAATAATTTATAACTATTTCAATACAATCTTCACTTGGCCTTGAAGTGCAGTTCAGCATAATAAAAGGGATGTGATGTCTCAAGGGAATTTAATCTGATTCTTTTTGAACATTGAAACTATTCTGGATATTTTTAACTGAGGTAGTAGAAGTTTCATTTCAGATTAAACCAGGGAAAGCACTAAATCTGCTTTTCTCCATTAAATTAACAATCCAGAAGGAGGATTTCCAAGACATTCCATCACTATATAAATAGATACAGGAACATGTAAATATATGCATACGTACACACAAATTTAACATATATTGTCAGGTGAGTAACTGAATGACTTTTCAGTATTGTTAGTAGAATATCATTATTCTATCTCAAGTCTTACAAAACATTCAGTAACCGTTGTTCTAAAGTGAGGTGTTTGCAATTTAACACTTCTACAAGTACAGTAACTATGCTAAATGCATTTTTTTTTCTGAAAAAAAATAGCCAATTATTTAAATCCTTCATTGAAGGTGACAACTTTTGTGAATCCAACACTATCATTCAGAAACATCTTTTTAAAGCTATTTAGCATCAGGATCTTCAAAAGTATTTAGGGCTCAACTCTTTTTTCAAGGCCAGACATGTTGCATCAAGTTCAGTTAAAGATCTCAAAAAACATTTAAATACCCACACACAGGTTGGTGTCTGAGCTTTATAACAATCAACAAATACCTGATCAGTAAGGCTTGATTTACTTGCCACACAAAAATATCTAATGCTGTTAGAGATGCCATGAGGTGTAGCCATCCTGTCTACCACTCCAGAAAATGATAACTTGGTCATATGAAGAAATAAAATTTTGATAACTAAATTTGTGATTCTACAGTCTGGAACAGCATCTAACCCCTTACAGTTTGGTTGAATTTCACTGGACTATTAGCTTTTCAGCACAATAACCTCAAAGAAATTGTTCTGATCTCTGTCAGCTATGTCAGGTTTGCCAAGAGCTAACACCATGTGAATAGACAGTTACCTCAGACTAGTTGACTAATATGCTAGGTTTCATTGCCCTATTTTAGATATTAAAATTGTAGACATCTGCATGTGCACTTGTCACAATAGTGTCAATAAATATTTCAAGGTACGATTCATCTTATCAACAGAAGTGTCTGTATTAAGACCTATGTTTTAGGAGTTTGGGTTTGGTTTTTTTTTCATTGGAGTACATTAGTATGATGGTCAACTCATTTGTAGACATGTAAGAGATGTTTGGTGGATCCTACCTACAGCAATATTTTACTCTTCAGTGATTTATATGTGTGTCTCAGTCCTAATCTTTCTATACTCAAAAAAGCTAGGTGCAGATGTCAACTGTGTGTATGAATGTTCAGTTCAGTTCACCAAAAATTATTTTTAAATAATTGTTTAAAATAACAACTACTGGGAGTTAGCTGAATATGCCTTTAAGCATTGACTACTACAATCTGTGTTATATGTAGAACCTGGGAGACAAGCACAAAGTAAGGAATCATTGGCTATGTCTTGCTCAGTTGACCAGAGGCAGAATTTATGATGTCTGCAACTGCTAAATAAAAAAGAACAGAGGACCTATCTATCTCTGCTCCTCATGCGAGTTGTCACAAAGTGACTTACAGCTTGGGGATATACCTCTTCAGAACTGACAAGAGAAAACTGGGGAGGAAACTCAGGCCCTTGACACCTCACCATATACACTGCTTTTTGTTATCTAATTTCATGGCAATATTGTGAATTTCTGCAGCATGCTCTTTCTCTCTCTCTAAAGGTCTGGCCATTAGCTAGACAAGTGTGGATATAAACTAGTTGATAACTGCTTGGCCTCAAGGAGAGAAGTTGGTCTTTGACTCTCTTTTATTAAGCAGTGTAGACAAAGAGCCATTTATGTCTTTAATCCATTGTTTTTTAATATAGACTAGAACATTAGTAAGACAGCAGCTCCTACCAATCTTCTCTATGAACAAAATGTCTCCAGGGAAAAAGACTGAAAAAAATCAATTTTTTTAAGAATTACAGAAGGTTATACTTACAAAATGTTAATGTAATTGCACCAAACATGATATTTTCATTCTTCTTTCTCTTTCACTGATGATTTTACTTGACAACTTTGCCAGCTTTCAGGGAAATTTTCTCAGCAATTTTCACCAGCTTATTTGTGAAGAGAACCAAAAGGTTGAACAGCATAGTATTTTAATATACATTACAAGAAACAACCTATTGTTTTTTTCAGATCTTCTGTTGAAAATTTGAAATTCAATATTTAAATCCTAATTCTCCAGATCTATTGCAAAGTTGCTTTCTCATAATTGTGAGATGTAACCTAGCTATGACAGTCCAAAGTTACTTATTTAATCAAATCTTGCTCATTCTTACTATCTTTTGTTTTTTTGATACCATAGTTATGGTCATATTTGTGATCTATATTATCCACATCAATGACCTCATGGTCATTAAACTTGTTTAATTTATTAATACAACCATAAGAGGTGTCATCTCAGTACTTGAAAAATGCAGTGGGCTCAGTTTCCTGCCATTTCTTAGACTTTCCTTTTGCTGTACTTGATTTCTGCTTTTTGCTTAAAGCTGCTCTTCCATCTGTTCCTACCTAAAAAATGTAAGTTCAGGTATTAAACATCACATATTTTATTAGCTGATGTTATATGGCAAGTGCTTAGGTTGGCACATTCTTTAAAACACTAGCAAATGCATTTTTGTAGGAAAGGACTGAGTACTTAAGTAGTGGAAGTAGCAGCTACTGCAATAGGTATTGAAATTATTCAGTAGTCAACAAAAATAAGACCACATTCTTTGTTGTCTTGGGTTCTGAAGAGCTTCCAGTCATAGCACACACAGAGAGGACAAAGTATAATTTAGGAGAAATAAAAAATGTGACAATGGCAAAAACTGAATTTGTTTGTTTTCCTACCATGAGACGAATACATGGAGAAAAAAAAATAACAAAGAACACTGGAGGGAAGTAGAAAATGGGGACTACATGGAAAAGAAGAAAGATCATGTAATAAAGTTGATGTGAAGAGACTGCCAGAAGAGTGAAGCAAAAATGCCAAGTCACTACACCACTAGGAGGCTATGTCTGTGCAAAACAGTGGCCTTTCACTGTTGGCTTTTCATGAATATTGGGACTGACTCAAGGGGTACTGTTACCTTTTGTGGTTTAGATTATACTTGGTGATGTAGCAAACCAACAAGTAAACAGTTTCAGTCATTCAGTGTCTTACACAGGTTACTGACATGTGGCAAAGGGAAAGCCCAGAGTTGTTCCCCCTTAAGAGGATCCCTACACCATCCAGTTGCTAAAGTAGACAACTTTTGCAGGAAATTTGGCCATAAATGAAGTTCAGAAGGGAAGTGTGAATGTAAAGGAAGTGGGAAGTTCCTCAGAAATTATATGGTTAGGGTTATTAATTTTTGTAGATACAGTGTTGTGAAAGAGGATTACCTCTCGAGGTGCTTTATTTCTTTCTAATTTCTGAAGTAAAACCTATCTGGTGTGCAAGTAACTTCTATCCTATTTTACCTATAGCTTGAGTATGCTGTCCTCCAGGGCCCACTTTTTCAAAATTATTTGAGAGCTAAAGTCTGAGTCTATAAAGATTTTGTTCTTTTAAAACTTCTCTAAACTCAGTTCTAGATGGCCATCTCATGCTATTTGCACAAAGACACTCACAAATTATTTGTTTTAGTACTCACCCATTACCTGATCCAGGTAGAAACTTTCACATTTGGGTTTATATAAAATGTAACTAGAAGAAGTAGCATTACTTTCCTTTTGCAGTATCCAGATCACTCACTTAGGTCAAGAAAGACAAGGTACAAGTTCTTTATTTATGTGGTTTTTAAAATGTACTTTCTCTGAAGTCCATAAAGAAAATACTCTTAATACTGCAACTCATTTTTTCCCCCATACCATTTGTCTGTTCATACTAGAAAAGTTTTAACTAGGTAAAATATTTCACATTCTTCTCTAAATATTTTATCTGTCAGGATTTTGTTTTGGAGATATGGCTTAAGTATCTTCAAACAAAGGAAAAACTTCAATATAAATATCCAATATAATTACTGAAACCTTTATCTACTAGGCTATGAGAGCAGAGGAAGTTATTTACACTGAATTTACATTATTTATTTAATGACTCTGTATTTACATTAGCTAGTTTGTACTTCTTTATTTTATGTTTTGTGTGTCTCGTTCTAAGGTATTCACATTTTGTAGAAGGCCTGAGTTTGCTGAAGAGAAATCAATGGACAGAGAGATATTAAAAGTTTGGCTCACTGTTGAAATACCAAATGCACTTAACCTCTAATTCTCAGAAACTGGGTGTGCAGAAGGCACAGGTAAAAGCACCTACTGGTAATGTGACTAATGTAATAATTCATAAAGATTTCATCATACATGCAATACGGTATCATGTGTTTCAGCTGCACGTAATTAATATGTACTGCAAATTCATTTTCATGAGCTTTCTTTTCCATTCATCACTGATTTAGCAATGTGAATATGTGTGGTGCCCCTTCATAATTACAGGTGTCTGTTTCATTTTTACTAATCAAGGTACAATTAATATTTAATTTTTTTTTCTGTTGGAGAGAGGCATGTTGGTATTTTAAAGAGCAATGTGCAAGCTATGGGATAGTGACAGGATAAATATAAGGACAGTTCATTTGTGTATGTGCTGAGGGAGATAAATTACAAGCTACACTGGCCCTTACTACTAACAAAATTGTGCAAAGTTATGCATCAGGAGGCAGCTTCAGAAATAACAGAAACTGAGAGGTAAATATAAACAGGAGGTAGGAAGAAAGACACAAATGGTTCCTTTGTAGGCAGGCACAGTAGCAAAATGATACAGAAAAGACGGGGGAAATAACCTGAGGCAAAACATCACATAGGAAACAAAGGAAATGACAATGAAGTTTTTCTGAATTTAACTTGCATAGATGTACATCAGAAGTAAAAACAATGAAACTATTTTGAGTGTAAAAGAGAGTAAATGGGAGGTGAGTTTGAACAATTATGTGAGAAATTTCTCAAGTCCATAACTGTAAGATACTATGAGCACCAATTTTGCCTTTTCTGGAAATTTTTCACAACTTTAATGAAGCTCCATTTGAGAATCTACAAACCAGTACAGATTAGGACCTAGAAAACTAATATAATAACAAATACTGTCTTTGATTCTTTCCCATTAGGAGAGCTCAGCTTAGCTTTTATCCAAGACCTAAACAGACATTTTCAATATAGTATGTAAATTATAATCTTCTGTGATTTAACCACATTTTCCCAGGTGCTAAAACTAAGACTTCCTTCTCACTGTTGAAGGAATCTGAGAGCTGACAGGTACTGCTTTACATCTTGTCATTTCCTTCCATTCATGTTTCTGTACACATGAGATGTGATAATTAAAGATGTAGCCTTACATGGTCCTGCTGGACAGTGTGAAACTCCAGTGGCTTCATTGCTCTGCATCCACCAAACTTGAAGATTGTCAGTAGGTTTAATGCTCTGTTAATACAAGAAGCCATACCAAATGTATCTTTCAGAATCCATTTTAAAATCAGTTGGTTGTTTTGCCTGTTACTCCTACTGGAAGGCTAAATCAAAAAACTTTTTTTCTAATTTCTGACTGTTTATAGACATTTGCTTTTTGTGACAGCATTGATTTTAGCTCAAATAGATCTCCTTGTTCCTGCTGTTTACACTTGGTGGGTTTAATATAATTTGTCCTTTCAGACTCAGGTTGCAAGATCTTTTTACCTTTCCTCTTCATGAAAAGTTGTCTGTTGCCTAGGCTAATCGTCATAGCCTGCCCCCATTCCAATATGATTTCATCATTCTTCAAGACAGGAGACCAAAACTGCAAGGAGTCGTCCATGAGAAGTCTTGCCATGGTCCAGCATACATGGGCTACAGAGACATCAAGCCCTGAGTCATGCAAGAATACCTTGCCTGCCATACCAAAAGTTTTTATTTACCTTCCTAGTTTATATGGTCATATTCACTCCCTCAAATACAAATATGATTTGAAACTATTTCATTAACATCATGCTGATTTTGGCTGGGACAGAGTTAATTTTCTTCACAGTAGCTGGTATGGACTTCTCCTGAAAACAATGTTGATAATATAGGGGTGTTTTAGTTATCGCCAAACAGTGCTTACAGAGGGTCAAGACCTTTTCTGCTTCTCACACCACCCCACCAATGAGTAGGGTGGGGGTGCACAAGAAGTTGGGAGGGGACACAGCTCGGACAGCTGACCCCAAATGAACAAAGGGATATTCCATACCTTGTGACATCATGCTCAGCATATAAAGCTGGAAAGACAAGGAAGTGGGGGAGGTTTGGAGTGATGGCGTTTGTCTTCCCAAGTAACTATTACATAAAATCATAGAAGCATAGAACGGTTAGGGTTGGAAAGAATCTTAAACATCGTGGAGTTCCAATCCCCCTGTCATGGACAGGGACACCTTCCACTAGACCAGGTTGCTCAAAGCCTCATCCAGCCTGGCCTTGAACACCTCCAGGGATGGGGCATCCACAGCTTCCCTGGGCAACCTGTTCCAGTGCCTCACCACCCTCACAGTAAAAAATTTCTTCCTAATATCTAATCTTAATCTACCCTCTTGCAGTTTACAGCCATTACCCCTCATCCTGTCACTACAGTCTCTGACAAAGAGCGTTTCCCCATCTGTCCTGTAGGCCCCTTTTAGGTACTGGTAGGCTCATACAAGGTCTCCCTGGAGCCGCCTTTTCTCCATGCTGAACAACCCCAACAGCCTGTCCTCATATGGGAGGTGCTCCAGCCCTCTGACCACCTTCATGGCTCTTCTCTAGATTTGTTCAAACAAATCCGTGTCTCTTTTAGGTTGAGGGCCCCAGAGCTGGACACAGTATTCCAGGTGGTGTCTCACAAGAACAGAGTAGAAGGGGAGAGTCACCTCCCTTGACCTGCTGCTAATGCTTCTTTTGATGAAGTCCAGGATCTGATTGACTTTCCAAGCTGCAAATGCACACTGCCAGCTTCTCATCAACTAATACCCCCAAGTCCTCCTCCTCAGGGCTGCTCTCAATCCATTCTCCACCCAGCCTGTAGTTCTGCTTGAGATTGCTTTGACCCATGTGCAGGACCTTGCACTTGGCCTTGTTGCATTTCATGTAGTCGGCATGGGCCCACCTTTCTGTCCTGTCCAGGTCCCTCTGGATGGCATCCCTTCTCTCCAGTGTGTCCATCACACCACATAGCTTGGTGTAGTTGGCAAACTTGCTGAGCATGCACTGTCCTTTCCAACCCTAGCCATTCCATGATTCTATAATTCTATGTTAAATAACACCGGTCCCAGTATTGACGCCTGAGGAACACCCCTCATCACTGATCTCCACTTGGACATTGAGCCATTAACCACAACTCTTTAGATGTGACCATACAGCCAATTCTTTATCCAGAGAGTGGTCCTTCCATAGAAACCATGTATCTCCAATTTAGAGAAAAGGATGTCATGTGGGACAGCATCAAAGACTTTGTACAAATCCAGGTAGATTATGCCAGTTGCTCTACCCTTACGCACCAGCACTGTGGCCCCATCCTAGAAGGCCACGAAATTTGACAGGCATGATTTGCCCTTAGAGAAGCCATGTTGGTTGTCACCAATCACCTCCTTGTTTTCCATGTTTCTTAACATAGTTTCCAGGAGGATTTACTCAATGATCTTTCCAGGCACAGAAGCGAGACTGACCAGCCTGTAGTTTCCTGTGTCTTCATTAATTCCTTTTTTAAACATGGAGGTTATGTTTCCCTTTTTCCAGTCAGCAAGAACTTCACCAGAGTGTCATGACATGTGATGGACCCCTGCTTTCCTGAAGATGTCTGAATGCCTGCCTGCCCATTTGAAGCAGTGAATTAATTCCTTGTTTTGCTTTGATTGTGTGTGTAGCTTTTGTTTTACCTATTAAAATATCTTCATGTCAACCCATGAGTTTTCTCACTTTTACCTTTCTGATTCTCTCCCCCATCCCACCAGGCGGCTGTGTGGTGCTCATTGGTGATTGGGGTTAAACCATGAGAAATACACTGATATTTCAGCTGCTTACTGCTGATTGTACCACATGCTCTAGATAATCTGTACATTATGTTCAGTCTTTTTAAAAATCTATGGCATTTTTGTTTTTTACAAAACTACCAAATAGAACAACTTTGTTTTTCCTCAATATCCATTGCATTTTCTTGCTTACCAAATTTTCCTTCTGTGTTTTAAAGCCAGGAACAGGAACAAAAGGAATTACAGGTCTAACCTAAGATTCCTATTTGTAATACTAGCGTTGACCTCAGAAGAAGTAAGAAAAACTTTAATGTGATACCTTTCATGTGATTTGTATTAACTTCATGAAGTCAAGCACTGTCTGGCATAGACACAAAACAAATAATGCTTGATCAGAGTCATAATGTTTATAGTATTCTGACAGATTCAGACACTAGTAGAAGACATTAACTGTTAGAAAAGTATTAAAATTTGAGCTACATTCCTTACTCAGAGTTTTGGGGCTTGGGGGTATGGGTGATATTGCAAATGAGCATGTGAACATTATTTTTTGTGGTGTTCTATTTTGTTCTTATTCTTGCTATCTTAACAATTTGAACACAAAAGCACAGAACCCTGTTTTAAGCATGCCAGCTGAAGAAGTTTTTAGAAGTACATACTTCTGAGGGTCATACAGCTGCTGGCTTTTGAATCAAATCTGCTACATGATCTCTGCACGCTTCATTCTTTCATATAAGTGCCATTCTCCTGAGATAAGCGAAGTTTCATGTCTCCATTCTGCAAGAAACTCCTCTTAGTTGGACTCTTGTGCCCACATAAAGCCAAAGGTCTGATGAAAGTCTTGGTTAAGGAAATTGCCCTGGAGCTAGGAGGGGGAAATTTAATTCTCCATATGAAAGAATTTGGTTATGAGAGCTTTTCCTCAAGCCGCTTGGGCCTGTCAGGGTTAGCTATCAGAGATATCAAGATTTTAGGGGTTTTAATGTTATATAAACCTTGTATATGATTGAAGCTCTCAAACCTTTTGCTCAGCCACAGTCCTATTTTTACAGATATGAGACTTTTTCATAAGCAGAGAACATCTTCTAGTTGTGAGGCTTCACTACTGAGCATCCAGCTTAGAGTGTGTCCTGTGAATAAAACTGCTGCTTCACAGGATTTCTGTAAAAATTATCCAGAAAAAATATTCCTTTATTGTAAAGACTGGGAAAACTTATGAGTGTTTGAGCTCCACTGTATAGTCCAAATCAGTCTCAAATATCCTTTTAAGAGAAGACTCCTAAGACATAGCTGGGCTAAGAACTCATAGCAGCATGGATCCACGGGGAACAATTTCTGATGCATTGGGGAAGAGAGTGCGTTTTGAAACCTGTGGAAAAGCACAAAGGTGCCACTTGATCTTCACTGGATCACATTGCTCCTGAGGGAATCAGGAGATCAGTATTCAGGCTAACCACTTTGGTAAGTAGCAAATTCTTGGGGATTCCAGGGATTCAGAAGTGCTCCTCAATACTATGCTCCACAACAATATGCCTTACTGATTACACCAGTTACTAGAAAACACCTCTTTGATGCCTTGGGTATCAGCTGTCTACTTGGACTCTGCAGATTCTAAGGGTTCACATGCTGTTACTCTTTTTGTTCCTGAGGTATGTCCTAGGGAGTTTGAAAATTGTAAAGGCTCCCACTGCCCTGTTTGCTTGTCAAATCCGTGGGTAAGGAGCACTTAGTTATTATTGGTTACCCCTCAAAAAAGACTAAAAGAATTGCTTAGTTAGGAATATAATTCCCACTGTCATGTCTATGACTGTAATAAAAAACAAAGGATTGGGTATTAGTACAGAGAATCAGACAACCATATTTGATACTTCCACCACACATTTTCCTAGCCTTCAACTATTTGCAACACAAGAATTTTTTGACCCAAAAACGGTTTTTGTGCTTTCAGCAATTCTCAGTAAATTTCTGATGTATAAACTTGTTCAGTCTGTCGTAAAACACATGAAAAATTTTAGCATCTTGTAACAGGGAATTCTATGCTTTGACGGTACATTTTGTAAAGAACCTGGTGTCTATTAACCCAGAACAAGCTGAAGTAAATAAGTGATGAATATAAATAAAGATATTTATACAGAAAAAAAACCCCACTGTGATGTTTTGCTACACATCACAGTAGCAAAATAGAGTCATAGGTGAGGATGTGAAGGAAAAAACACAGTTAATCTACTAGACTAAGATTAAATGGGAAATTCTTCCACCATCCAACTGATTGTTTGTAACCTTTCCTGAAACAAACCTTTTATAGATATCTTTTTTATATACCTTACACCTCAGAGAGAGTATCATCCCTGGGGAGAAAGTCTCCTTTTCAGAGTCCTTCCAGGTGTCTGCATGCATTTAACATTTTTCCCCAGAGCAGGTTTACTTCTTACTTTTATTAGAGACTGTCCATTCTTTTTCCATAATTAAAATACATACTGGCTCACTTCCTCACTCACTTAGAAAGGTGAATGTCTCTTTGTTAGAACAGGTGTTATCTCCTTACTCGACTGACCAGTTAACTTCAAGTTATAAAACTCTTCCCTTTGTGTCATGATGTAGAGTACATGTTCCGTTATGACTCTAATTCTGTCTCTTATTTCTCATTCTTAGAGAAAAAAACACACATTTTATTGCTGGCCTTCATGTGACATCAGATACTACGAGTATTTATAATGACTGTATCTTTCTTCAAGCTTGCTGTAGCAAAATTTAAAATAGATTTTGAGAAGATTTTAATACCTAGATGTACAGACTGTTTACGCTGTCTGTTATGAGACTAATAAGCTGAGAGAGGGTAGATTTAGACTAGACATTAGGAAGAAATTTTTCACTGTGAGGGTGGTAAGGCACAGGACAGGTTGCCCACGGAAACTGAGGATGCCCCATCCCTGGAGGTGTTCAAGACCAGGCTGGATGAGGCTTTGAGCAACCTGGTCCAGTGGAGGGTGTCCCTGCCCATGGCAGAGGGGTTGGAACTCCACGATCTTTAAGGTCCTGTCCAACCTAAACCATTCTATGATTCTGTGATTCTATGATTCTATGACTATAAATTCTGCCACTCAGAACAAAATTTTCCCAAGTACCATTAGGAAGGAGTTACAGTACATGTTAAGATCACCCTAGATTCTAGCTTCATGGCTAAGTCTCCATCTGTTGTACAGCAACTTGGAGGCCCTCAAACTGGTGTATTGTTAAGTAATTCACACTGCCAGTGAGAACATCAGTGATTACCTTTTGTAGCTCGTAAGCCCAAAAATAAATTGACCAGAAATGTAAAACAACATGTTCTAGAGTGTAAAAGAAACACTTTGTGATGTAGTTAGAAAAACATTTCTCTGTTATGCGGTAATTCCATTCGACAAGAAGCATCTACATTTTCAAAAATATTTAGTGATTACAATTGCAAGTAGTTTTTCCAAGGTCTTTTTTTTTCCTTTTTTATATACATTTTTAGTATTAGCACTGACTAACAGAATTTGCAGAATTCTTTCCCAAAAGATCCTTTAATAGGTAGAGAGCTGAGCTCGCTTCCAAATCTGTCTCCATATTTAAACTTTTCAATGTTGGATCCCACTGTATTTTTGAGAATCAGGATCTGAATCTTTCATGAAATATCAAGCAAAATCATTGTTGACAACATATCTGGAAAAAAATATTTAGCTAGTGGAACTGATTAACACAGTCTTTGAAGTCTAATATGAAACAGAACAATTTTGATGCTTACTTCAGGTAAAATATATTTTTGTGGAAAATATACTTCTGAACATGAAATTCTCTAGCTGCTAGTGTTCAAAAAGGTGTTTGTCTCCACATCTGAAAATTTCTTTTTCTTTTTTTTACAAAATTGGGTAAAATATATTGTTCTTTTTCCATGATTTCTTTTATTTCCCTACTTTCCTTCTCTTTTCATTATTATTAATGAGAACTGGAAGAAGAGACAAAGTAAAAAAAAATGAAATATGGAAATTGCATAAAGGAAGAGGTTTTAAATGAAAAACATTCAAAAATAATGTTAGTAGAAATTTATTAAATGTGCCCAAAAAATCATTAAAATTTCAAAATCCTCTATATCTTTTTATCATTATTAAACATCTTTAAAGTGCCTTGCTGGATAGAGCTGAAACTAGGGATGTACACAGTTTAAATGAGGTTCTGAATGCACATTTATCTATATGGGAATAACAGAATTGTTAGAACACAGTGTCATGTTTTTTTTCAGATATTTATGATACTGATACACAAGATGTGCAGCCCTTGTATGTATGTAAGCTCATATGACAAAATACGTCCTCTTCCTCCAAAGACTGATTCTGAGGAAACAGCCCATCCATCCAATCATTCTCCATCTTTTTTTCCATCATCATAAGATTATGCTTTCCTGTAATGCCTTATACGTGTCATAGAAGCCAATGAAGTTTTAACTAGAACAAAATTAGACTAAAATATGAATAAAAGGATTCCAGAACATGCATACATGTTTGTAAAACATATCACCTCGTCTGTACTCAGAGACAACCCAGCAAAAACTAGCAAGATTTCAAAAAGAATTTTCCTGTCTTTCATATTAGACATTGGCTAAGTCCTTAAGAAATTTCTACTGAGATAAAATATTACTTGCTTTCGTAAGTAATAAAATCTTAAATACAGATTTATCTTGAACGATCATGGTGATATATAATCATGAGTACACACACAGACTTCTGGAGCATTTTAACCTGATCAGTATCTGAAAATCTCCCAACTGGGGAATTATAAAATAAAATATTATGAAAATGAAAACCATTTTATCTACTTAGGTAACATCAAAAAGTACACTCAGCAAGGCTCTTAGTAAAAATTATTATTTTAAATGAGTATACAAGGACGTAACTACCACTTGAATAATGCATGGATTCTGATTATTGTGTAGGATCAGGCTTTCATTTTCCAGGGTAATTTAAATATGTACTATAAAATATATAAAAAACAATTGATATTACTGGTATGTAGAGCAATCTGATGCTTTTCAAACTCAAAAGAAATATATAAACCACTAAACATAAAAAATATCAGTTTTCATATTGTACATATGATACTTTATTGAGCTAGCAAAGAAAAAAGACGAGAAATTGTATGAAAATAAAGAAATCCTTTTTAATGCCTATAACACAAGAAATTAATATCCTATATAAAACAGTTTACTATGTGGTTTAGAAAATGAAAATCAAAATACTTCAATAGCTTTTTTTTTTCCCCATGCACTTTTTTGCACCCATGACAAGAGACAGCAGAAAACAACTTGCACAAAATGTTCTCTATTTTCTCATTAGCACAAACTATTGTGCAGTTATTACACAATTATACCATAATCCACAATTAATCAACTTTTTGATAAGTCCTGTGATATCTCCCCATTGAATCTAATCTTGTTTAGTTGAGTTTGAGCTACATAGGATGCAGAATCTCTAGACAGCAAACTTAAGGGTAAGAGAAACCCCAAGAGAGAAACTTGGTTCTTTACATAAGGTCACTGATTTCAAACATAATCCATCTGGTTTTACCTACCTTTTTAAAGTTATCTTCCTAACATTTTTCAGAAGGCAGTTACTCACTTTCTTCAGAGTAATATTTAGGATATAAATGTTTCATATATGAATGTGTTCTATTAATATACTAGAATCACTAAAATTATAAAAGGAAAGTATGAATAATTTTTTTGTAATGTAGCAGAATACAACACAGGGAATGCTAGAGAAACAAAACTATATTTAGAGGAAATGAAGTTTGCTATCAACTTGCTTGTTTGGTTGTTTGTTTGTTTTTGGTTTTGTTTTTTTTTCCCAAAGGGAGATTTATAATCTCATGTCTCCAAGAGGTGAACTGGAGGGATAGACATTTTTCTATGTGAGTTCCTCCGTCTTTGTGTGTATAATAAACGAAGATTTTAAGCTTCTAGAAGCTTACAATTAATTCATTTGCTTACTTAGCATTTTTGGAATTCAAGCCATCTCTTTAAATTCAGAAATATAAATTTAGGAAATTAATTGCAGGCATTTATTTCTGAAAACAATGAAAATTTTATTGTACAAAGAAGTTAAGCAGTTGGGGATCATGTCCACTTATATTAGACAATTTGTCCATTGTCTATACAGGAAAGGCAGTCCCCATTAGCTGATCATCTAGTTGGCTGAATTTCTTTCACTGACTTTATAAGGAACCAACTGATATCACCAAGATTTTTTTCTTCAGTGTTGTGTGAATAAACCACAAAGAGAAGCAGAGCACGAGAGAGGAGGCATGTCCAAACATTTGCACAATTTCTAGAGGATTTGTCTCAGAAGCAGAAGTCTTACAATCTGAACTTTAGGCAGTCTGCACATATGAACTCAAAGAATTATATGCAGGTCTATGTAGACTTGAAATCATGTCCCCATAGGCAAAATGGATCTTGCCGATCATGCCATGAAATATCTTGCAAGGAAAAATTTTCTACCCTTCTGTTGGAGTTGAGCTGTATCAACCAAGAAAGCAAGCTAGTCAGCTAAAGACTAAATCTGTCCAGAAGGTAATGAGTGGACTATGAGATTCTGCTCTTTCGTTTCAGAGTTAGTTTTATTGCTTCTTTTTTTTTAAATCTATCAATAGACTAATGTAAAATGCAGGTAGAGGAAGCAGAACTATGTCAAAAACCTAAGATCTGCTCCTATTGCTTGAGAGTCAGATTCCCTGTCGCTATCTCACAGAATCACAGAATCACAGAATCACAGAATCTCCTCATTTCATTCTGAAATTCTGTCTATGTTCTGCATTTGTCTATATAATCTCAAGAGGAAAGTTAACATTAGTTCTGTCCAAGATGTATTTTATTTAGTCATACTCTTCTCAGATTTGGGTTTGACTTTTTCTATGCCTGTCTTTCAATACCCAGAAATCAGTACTCATTTATGCAAAAGTTTATTAGTGTGCTCACCTTCCTGGACAACATTAGCCAGACCAAAAGCAAAGGGGATGAAAGCACCTCACAGAATCACAGAATCACAGAATGTTAGGGATTGGAAGGGACCTCGAAAAATCATCTAGTCCAATCCCCCTGCCGGAGCAGGAACACCTAGATCAGATCACACAGGAACGCATCCAGGCGGGCTTTGAATGTCTCCAGAGAAGGAGACTCCACCACCTCTCTGGGCAGCCTGTTCCAGTGCTCTGTCACCCTCACTGTAAAGAAGTTTTTTCTCATATTCAAGTGGAACCTCCTATGTTCCAGCTTGAACCCATTGCCCCTTGTCCTATCACTGGATGTCACAGAGAAGAGCCTGGCTCCATCCTCCTGACACTCACCCTTCACATATTTATAAACATTAATTAGGTCACCCCTCAGTCTCCTCTTTTCCAAGCTAAAGAGACCCAGCCCTCACATTTCTTATCAATTTGCTTTGTAGTCAATAGAAGACTCCCAGATATGATGTTTATGACATTCCTCAGATGTGTAGAGAGAGCTGACCAGTGTTTCTCTCTATGGCAAATTAAAAATCTTAAAGTAGCCTTTTCATTATACTAGTCCTCATTTCTTTCCAGAGTAAAGCCACTTGATCATCTAGGGAAATGTCTGATGGGGAATCATGCATCAAAACAGTCAGGAGATGTGCTTCAGTTGAGAAGTAATGAAGCTTTCTCCATGGCTAAATAATTTTTTGCATCATTACAACTGAAAGAGCAATGCTGGAAGGAAAGAGAAGAAAGTCCACGTAAGGCAGCACCAAGACAAAAAAAAATTCTCAAACTAGTCCCTAAGTTAAGCACGTTGTATTATTCTCTGTCAGTCCTCAGTCACCAGACTTATTTAGATCACTTCTTTGGTGGCTGGGCACTTCAAGTTTTAGAGAAAGTAAAATTTCAGTGCACAAGTATCATAATGGGTGGGACTGTAATACACTCTGAATTTCTGTCCAATTTGTGGCTTCAACTTTATGTGTTCAGTCCAAGAAATAACTTCACCTTCTTCGGGTGACTGCATGCATTTTTCAGTAAATATATGGCTATATGTGAGAAAAAAATCCAGAAAACACAGCACAGAGACTTGTGGGCTAAAACTACAGACTGTTTTTCAAGCGTGTTCATAAAGTTTCCTTTTCTATTATCTGAACTTATTCTGTGGGTTTCCTTGTAGGAATAAGTGAGCAAATCAATTTCTTTCTGTGCACATCCTACTTAAGTTTATAATTAAAGTTAATTCTTTAAGTATATGGCAGTCTTAAGACAAGCTTACAACAGAACTTTAAAATGCTGATTATCAATCCTACAGTGAAAAACAATTGGTATTACTTGGTTATTTTAATAATTTATGTCTGGAAACAAGTATTTCAAGACTTAAATATACTATCTTGTACTTCTGAAACAGAACTCTTTTTTATTGGTAGCTATATTTGGTGTTAGAAACTGGATTCATGAGAAAAAAAATTCCAGGTACCCCGATGTGCCTGGATGGACATGGCCCATTCAAACTGTCTCTACAGTGTGCAGCTGAGCACCTTAGTGAAGATGGTGCTGCCTCAGGGAAAATGCATTTAAGAAACAGCAAAATGCTGCATGGCAGTGAGCGATGAGGAAAAAATGTGAGAGAAGCAGCCCTGTGAGCACCAAGGTGAGAGAAGAAAGAAGGGGAGGATGTACTTCAAGTGCTGGAGCAGAGATTTTTCTGGACACTGCAGAGGACCCATGCCAAACTGTCTGTATCTTGACCCATGAGCTTTCTCATCCTATTTTCTCCCTCTGTCCTGCTGAGGAGGAGCGAGCAAGCTGAGAGGGAGTTTGACTCTTGAGAAAGGATAACTCACTACAATTCTTCATGTCTGTCTTTTGACACATTGATATAGGAATAACTGCCATCCCTTATTTTTCTTTTACCCTTTAGTATTAATTCATATAGACATATTTTGTGTTTCCTTTTATGTTATGCATGTTCACTTTTAAGTTATGATCCTTTTCCAAATTTAATTCTAAATTGCATGTACCTACAAATCCTTACAGTGTTAGATAAATGTAAACTGGAAACACTTCAATAGTTTTAGAACAGTTCCTGAAGGATCTGATAACCCTTATGTTTATAGGAAACTGACAGCATGGCACTAATTCTAAAACAAAACTTTTTTCCAAGCTCCGCTTTGTATAGCTGTATATGAAGATATATTCATCTGAACTTTACAGACTAGAATTACTTTATTGTTTTCAAGTTGGTAATAATTGCACAAATTACCCCTGACCTGAAAGCTATGCAGTAGCTGTACAAACAAAAGTATAATTCGTACTATTCTGAACAATGCACTCGAAGTACATTTGTACCATCATAGTATACTGAAAGGTCTTTCTTATATCTAATTTCTATTATAAAATTGTAGACAAAAAAAATGTTTACCAGAAGGTGAAAAATACTCAAATTATAAAGAAGGGCTACCAGATTGATCAGGGAGTGGGGAACCTTTCATGCAAAAAAAAATGAGGTTAGGCAAAGTAAGCTGAAAGCTAACTTGAACTCTTTAAGGAGACTGCTGTATAAATATTTCAAAGTAAAGCAACAGACACAGGGAAAACTTTTTTTTTTTTTTTCCCCACTACAGAAGACAATTTCTCCATGAGATCAGCCTGAGTGTAGAAAGCTGGAAAACAATAGAACTCATACTACCAGAGTAGTGAGATTCGGGAGTAGCTTTCCACTATAAATAAAATTAAAATAGCATATATAAATAAAAATTAGCACATTATCTGGGTGTTATATGAAAAGATTTATGTACAAGAAGATGTCTGTTCAAGATAGTAAGCTTGGGATCAGTGGTTCAAACGTTTCTTATTTTTCATCTCCTTATGGGTTCATAAATTATTTTGAAAATTGGGAGTACTTCATGTACTTGAGCACATGTTCAGTCCTAGTAATTATGACACCCAAGAGAAGGGGTTCACAATCTGTCTTTAATTATTTTTTAAAACAGATTATTCCATCTTTAACAAAGGTTGCTTTCTATTCAAAAATCTCAGATTAGTATGCAAATTGAGTTACACTTTTATTTCTTTTTTCTTTAAACCACAATGCCTTAATTTAGCTAAACTTCAAGAAAATAGATTTATTCTCCTGGAAGGAAGATGGATAATTAAATCTTCCACAAAAATTATTAACTCTTATTGAAAAAAAGATCTAGTGAGAAGCATTTAATTGTAATTGACTGAAAGAGTGCTGCATTGAGAGAATATAGATCAAAACATTTGGCATGCACAACTGAGACAGGCCAAAACAGAAAAATCTAGTACTTAGATGAGAAGCAGACACCCATACAGAATAAGTCACCTATATTCTACTGTGTGTTTTCAAGCACATGACAACAAATGTCACTAAGAATGACACTGCAAAATCTCCATAAGTTTTCACATGAAGTGTGGCTTCTGTTACCACTTCCCTTAAAATAGGTCTAAAACCAGGAAAAAAAAAACATAAAAATTGTTTTTCTCATGATTTCACTTATAACTCCTGTTAAAAGGCCTTTCTATTTCTATGGCATAATAATAATATACTGAGTCTCCGACACTCATTGTTATCCCCTTCTTTGCCTTTGCTGTTGGGCAGTGTCAGGCTACTGCTGCTGTGGGAATTATCTTACAAAGACTGCTTTATTGCTCTTCACTGAGCACCTTCCCACAGGGACCTTTAGTGTCACCTCGGCAATGCAACTAGCTGCCTCCAGTCCAGTGCCTGGAATCCAACATTTATTTTTACCTTTGATTGGATTTCATTTTGTCATGATGTCAGAAAACATTTGCAAAAGCTGGACTTGAATTCTCATTTTAGTAATGATGCATATTCTGACTAGCATCAATTAAATTTTTGGTGATGGAGAAGAAGCAAAGAGAGGGAATTTCTGAAAAAAAAAAAGAGAGAGAGAAAAATGATGTGTTGTCAAAAAAACAGTATGTTTTCTTTTAAATTCAACATGTATTTAGTTAAAGTAATAGGGTGCAGACTGATTCTAAATAAGGCAGCTAGTTATAATGCCCAAGGCAAAAAGCATATCAGTTCCCTCATTATTGCACATTGAGAGAGAAGCAGAGCTAAGTAAGGGAAGCATAGAGGGATCCTTTTAAATTTAGTTCCGAGTACAATCTGTATCAATTTCAAACTCTAGAATTTAAACAACAGACATGGGAACCCAGCATCGGATTTAAACCAGGTATTTATTCCGTAATACAGATAGTCATGCATATTCTTAGACAAGCTTTTGGATGAGTTGCAACTAGTCTCTTGATTGTGCCAGAAGGCAGATAATAGTTTTGATTTTGTTTTGGATACTGATATTCACACAAATCTAAATTTGAATTAAAGATGACAAAATACTTCTATTTATCATGCAAGCTGTTAATTTGAGACTCACTAATGGAAGACGCTTCACTGTAGAGAGAAGCTAGAACTATCTTGGCAAGACTGAGTCAGAAGACTTTGTGACCTTGCAATGCTGTTGGGTTTGAGTTTTTCCACTCCCCTTTGGGTTGTTTGTTTGCCGGATTTGGATTAATCTGATTTCGATTTTTTTTTATGGGATTACATTGCATTGCACAGTATAATCAATGTCTGTACAAGTATTATTCACTCCCAGTGGCCCATAAAATCTAGTGACTATTAAAGAAATGCTCCATTGCAACATCAACCTCCTACTGGCATTCTAATGTTTAGAACATGTGAGGCAGCACTGCACTTTTGTGCCTGATTAGAGATCAGATTTTTTCTTCCTTCATCAATTTGAGAGCACCTTAATATGGCCATAACTTCAACAAAACTCTAACAGCTGCACAGTCACCTTCCATATTCCAGTGTTCTTTGTTTCAGAGGGACAAATATGCAAATTTTTCCATAGCTTTTTTGGACCTGCTCCATTCTACTCTGAATTTAGGGCTTTCCTTACTTTTTCCATAACCTTTACCCACTTTATTTCCAAGTATGTGATACACAGAATCATGCAATGTCCTGGTTTTCTTTCCATTCACTACAGATGAAAAGGGGGTAGGGGGAACGATATTCATTCTTACACATGTCCAAGTCAAGGCAGAGACAAGTTAAACATCTTTTTATATTCAGAAGAATACTCCCAGAGCAAGCTCCTACTTCTTCTATACCCCAGGGTAGAATTCATCTCACTTACATTTAAACACCTACTGCATGGAGACTGTGTGTGATTTTGATATGTAGCCTCGTCTTGCAGTTAATGAAGAGGAACAGTGTCGTGGATGAATTCTCTCACACAGTTACAATTTAGTAGTAGTTTGAATTTTATTGATGGTGTGAGGTAAATCACAGGTTCGAAGTACTTTAGTGAAAATATGCTTTCATTAGAATAGTGACTTATTTACAGATTCAAAAATTACAAGGACCACACTAACTTACAAGGTACTCTAAATGTACATATACATATATGTACGAGGCATGCCAAACACAAACCAGACACAGACAAACAAATAATCAGCAAAAATATGGATCCAGTAAAACAGTTAAACAGGGATGCTAGTGTATAAAAGTTTCTTTCTTCTCACCCTATAAAAGGGGTAGAGAGGAAACTAGCCTATAGTCAAAAGTTCCCCCTTTTGTTCTTGGGTTAGAGTAAATGCTCACAATGCCTTAGCACTTCTTAACAGGTGATGGTTGAGCCTTGAGAAGCTGAACTTCACCCATGCCTTTGCTGGCAGATAGACCTGAGAGGCATCCTAGCTCAGGGGAGATGCTAGTCACAGCCTATTGTGATCCAGGAGAGCTCAAAGGGTCTCTCCCTTTTGGTCACTATTTAGAGGGTCTGAGATAACCGACTTTTGTCAGGTACTTATCTATTTCAGCCCACCTTGGATGATGTAATATTCTGGTGTGTTACAATACCACAGTGTATCATCCTCCTTAGGTACATGTCCAAGTGCAGGTGCATGAGGTTGTTGAGAGGTGACTGATTATTTGACAGGAGTACCAGTCACGTGGACGGGTGCTCAGTGCTCTGAGCCACCCCTAAGGAGAGGGAGCAAGAATCAGGGACATCAGGGAGGAACCGCAATGTTGAGTGCCCAGCTTCACAGTTCTTTTCTGTCTCATCCTGAGTAATGTGTGAACCAGGAGGCAGAGAATCACACCAGGCATCAAGAGTCCAAGGAACTGGCGGGGGTTCCACCACCACAATGAAGAACTTCATCTTTCAGTTCACCTCATTCAAAAGTACTTGACTAAAACAGGACAGATAAACCATGCCTTAGNTCTCAACAACTACCTGAAAGGAGGTTTCAGTGAGGTGGGTGTTGACCTCTTCTCTAAAGTAACAAGGGACAGGACAAGAGGAAATGGCCTCAAGTTGCACCAGGGGAGGTTTAGGCTAGATATTAGAAAGAATTTCTTCACTGAAAGAGTGATCAGGCATTGGAACAGTCTGCCCAGGGAAGTGGTGGAGTCACCATCCCTGGAGGTGTTCAAGAAACGTGTAGATGTGGTGCTTAGGGACATGGTTTAGTGAGTTAGGTGGTGTTGGGTTGATGGTTTGACTTGATGATCCTTGAGGTCTTTTCCAACCTTAATGATTCTATGATTCTATGATTCTATTTCTCTGTTTCTTTATTTTTGACTATAAAAAAGTTTAAATTACTATGTCAGATGGGGACTTCTACATTGTCTTGGGTTAAGCAGAGGGGAGTTAATTTTTTTTTTTTCCTTTTCTCCCTTCTTTTCATAAATAGCTAGCAAGAAGCTATGTTTTGGATTCCTGCTCAGGAGAAAGCCGATACGAAGAGAACATTTATAGTTATTGCTAGGATACTCTCAAGGACAAAATACGTTCGGTCTCTCTCCTCTTCATAGACAGAGGGAGGGGGGAAAGAGACAGTCCGGCTTCTAGCTTGGGATTTGCTTTTAGGTCAAGATTGAGAAGCAGACTGACCAATTATTCCATCCCATG
>VZTO01009464.1:205807-232319 GCA_013400615.1 Syrrhaptes paradoxus | reverse complement strand
TTTCCACGTGCAGCCTCCTACACCAAATTAAAGCCTGCTTCGCCATTGCCTTCAGCAAGGATAGAAGAAAATTTTGTATGGGATTAATACTTTACTCACCTGACTTTTGTCATGTTTGCCAAAATAAAAACTAAAAAAAAAATATTTTGTCTTTCTGTAAGAGGCTTAACTTTTGCCATTTTGAATTTTTGTAACCAAAACCAGTCCCTTAATGAGGCTCTAGTGAGGAGTTTGAAAACAATAGCTAATGACACTGAAAACTACAATACTGTCTCAAATACTGAGCAGAGGCACTTTCATAGAAAAACAACACCTAAGCATATACAATTGATTAAACAGTAATCTCCCACGCTGTATATATCTTTTGTACTGGAAGAAGCAGGTTGCTGTATAAGCAATGTTTCAAAAAATTCAGCTGACTAGAAAGCTGTAATTTCACAGACTTCTGGAATGTCTTAGACACAGTATTTTTAAATTATTACTTCATAAAAATCACTTTTAAGTATTTTGTTAGATGTAAAGTTTTTATACAGTTTGAGTAATGAAAAACCTCAACATTAGCTCACATAATGGAAATACAGTCACTCCTTGCCAAGATAAGCATTACATCTCCATTTGCCATTTATTATTCTTTTAAACTGAATAGAGAAGATTGCTCTTAGGAGATAATCCAGATACAAATCTCTACTATCCAATTACTTATGTAATCTCTTTAAACTTCTCAATGGAAGTCTCCTACTATCTCTCATAAATCAATCTACATCGCTTGCTTTTGCAAAAAATCTTTAACATAAATATTAATACTTCAAGATACTATTTTTCCTGAAATTCTACATGATATCCCTAGGTTCCTTTGGGAAATTACTTCATGTACCATTCAAGCTTTTAAAACAAAACTTATCTACTTGGAGACTAGGTTTCTTACTCTCCTCCTATAAACATAAATAATCTAAAACAATTTCCAGAAGCATTGGAAAGCTTAATAGTAGGTGCACTGTAATTACATAGGAGTCTAACTTCTAAACTGTTGAAAATACCATTAGGTGCCTGTACGCATTTCAATGCCCTACAGTATATTAAGTAAAGCAATGAAAACTCCACAAGCATGGAGTTTGACCTAAGAGGACAGAATTCCAAGCTCATGACAGTCCATGCAATTCTTTTTTAGTTTATCTGCAGGCACTCAGCGTGGCTATAGTTCCATTTTAGAAAGTATGTGAAAAGCTTAGGGAAGAAAGAGAGGATCGTGATTATTCACAGTCCAGCAAAAATCTGTTTTCTGTGTTTTAGACTCTGGGGATTCTATACTAAGTTTAAGAGAAGCAGCTGGAATTTCCTGATCTGGCAGATATAACCTAGGGTTGGGGAAGGATAATTCTCAAGAGAGCTTTCAAATGTAGGCTTGGAATTTTGCCGGACGGAACAATGATTGATTTAAATCAGCCATAAAGAGTGATATTTGATCTTCTGTCAAGTCTTTGAAATGGTAGAAGTTAAGGGGAATTATCAGCGCTGCGTGCTTGTTTAATGAAAAATATCCATCTTTTACATTTAGTTCTAAACATTTATTGTGGGCTGATAATTTCATGCTTCCAGTTTTCAGTATACCAAGCACCTCTTTTTGTGCCATGCTATGGAAAACTGAACTTTTATAGGCAAAAGCAGTAAGGTAGAAAAGTAACGTTTTGCAACAAAATAAAGCATTTACATTTTTTCTTAAAGGTGATCTGCATAGCTCTTCAATCACTTTTTCACTTTATGGTAATTTTATCCTCTCACAAACCAACTCCTGTGTTTCATCAGTTCTTACACTGAACAAATTGTGAAAAAAACTCTACTCTTCATTGGAAGTCCAGCTGAGAGGGTCTAAATTCTGTCTTTTTTCTTGACTTCACTGTTTCATGCCGAAGATACAAAAAGCACTTCATTTTGCCCATCGTACTGTCTCTCCTTCACCTTACTACGTTGTGTTAAAGTTGTTATATTTCTATAGCTTGTACTTAAAATAAACAGATTGTAAGAAGGTCTCTGGTTTGGTGTATATAAACTTACATAAATAGCAATATCACTTTAGAGAACCAGAGACATTCACCAAATGCTACCAGAGCAGTCTCTGGGTAGCAGTGGAGCAAGAGCACTGCTCATTTCTTAACATCACAGTATTTCAATCATTATTAGTATTTCTGCATCAACACATACAGGACATTCTGTCTAGAAGTGATTTCTGCCCTCCAGAATCTACTCACATCAGCAGATACTTTTATTTTGAATCCTAGAATCCATGACCACAGAAAACAGCCCTAGAAAACAAACACCGCCACATTTAGGGTTTGATAACGACACCGACTTCATTCAAACAGAGCCTACAGGAGAAATGCAAGGCCTTGTGCAACAGAGATAGATAGAGTTTGCAAAGTAACTAAGAGTCTTTTTGGTTTTCCATGCCTGGACTGTTCCTCATGTCGTCCCTCTAAAGCCAGCTGCTGGGAGATACACAAGGAAGCAGGAGTGCTTGGTGACCCTCACTGGCAGCCAAGGAATTAGCCTGGTTGGTGGAGCATGGCAATCCACTGTGTCAGATGAAAAAAAGCAGGCTAGAGCGTTTTTTGATCCTTTCACTGGGCTTTGGGAAGACAAAATCTCTTCCTTTCACAAACTTGACTAGGAAGCTTAATTGATGTCCAAAGGACCTTTACCGTACTGACACTCGCTATGCCTGGGCTATAACTGAAGTCCTTTATGGGCAGCCTAAGTTCTTGTGAATGGGTTGTAACTGACAGTGCTGCAGTATGGATAACTGCTTCAGAGGTAGGGACACAGGCAAAATGCTCCATATGGCATGATGCTCCTGTGATACTGACATTAGGCAGAAACACTGTTAAATCTGTTTGCCAGCAGAACAAAGTGGGACAGAGTATAACTTGCAGAGCACGATTTGCAGTCATTAGGTGCACAATGAAGTAGAGAAGGGTCAGAGAGATCCCCAGCTGAGGTATGGTGGATGTCTATAGTCTGCAAACTCCCCACTAAGACAATACAAGACCAACCCTAACCTTTATGTCTTTGTTTCCTTCTGTTTTTCTTCCTCCAGTTGCCATATGCCTCACAAAAACGAAAGCAGAAGGGGGAAACCAATTCCTAAGGGCAAAGGTAGCCCAAAACACAGCTAGGGCCTTCTGAGCTCATTTTTTGGAGATGTGAAGAAGGAAGGATTGGCTAAGGATGTCTTTCGGGCCCAACACAAACTGTACAGAGCAAATCATGCTCCTCCTGCCAGTCCCTAACAATCCTAGTTGTGTTGTGAAGCTACCAATAAGCTCAAATGCATTGAGGACTTCAGGGTATTGAAAAATGTTGCATTCTCCCGCTGCCATCACCCTTACCTACCTTTTATTTATTCCATACTATTCATACAGATAGAACGATATATTTGAACAGGCTAAGACCCTATCTTCTTATTCACTCGACCTACTTTGTGAATGAAAAGAGAAAAGAACAAATGCTAGGAACAGAGGGCACAGAGGACATGGCAACTGAATCTGGGAACTACCGTTGATAAAAATCTTAGAGGAATTTATGGAGATTACAGATAGTCTTTGATTAGTTAAATATTTCTAGTGATAGGCATACCTCTCAATGTTATCTAGAGGACAATAATTACATTTCACAGGAATTTCTACAACATTCTTTCTTTTCATTCATTTGTCTGCTTTTCCCCCCTGAAACTTTTCAAAATATTCCATTTTCAGAACTGAAAACTAGATTTCCCTGTTGCCTTGGGTTATGGCAGTTGAGGGAACAGGTGTGGGATGTTCAGGTACCTCTTAATCTCATTCAGTCAGGGAAGATGGCTTTTTCAATAGCACCAAGATATTTTGAGCCAGAAAAGGGACGGGAATCTGATTCTTTTGCATTCCAGACCAGTACCCTGACTAACAAGTAATAAAATCTTTCCAGCCTTTTACACTCCTAAAAGGGCCTCTGACAAAAAATTTTCAACAGAACCGAAGAATGGAACATTGTATACAGACTTCTCAACACTGCAACATCAGAAAAAAATCTATTTATTTAAAATATTTCCATCAACTTCAACTGTCAACTTTGTCTTATGACATTAATTTTCTCTCTTTTCTTCTGCCTGTCTTCTTAGTGACAGTCCAATGAAATGTCCACCTGTGGAAAAACATGGATCACACTACTGCCACATTGATATTTTCAATAAAATATTGAAGCAGTATTGCTTTTGTACACCACTGTTATGGATGTCACTTGGAGCTTTCCTTGTGACAAATGCATCTCTTATAAAAACTAAAGTTTCCAGTCCATCAGCAACTATTAGCACAATAATTATTCATTACATAATTTACAGCTTCTAGTGGAAGAATAATGCAAAATAAATGACAACTTTATAATTTTTGAAAGCAGCATCTCTGTATATCTTCACTTGAAACAACACTTTTTTTAAACAAGAAAAAAATTAAATACAGCATTACTGTTCTTCATATAATTACAAGAATCTAAGAAACAAACCATGCAGTACAAAGAATATTAGAAAATGCTAGGATCATCAAGAACCCCATGTAATTTAAAGGCAACTTCAAGATAGCCCCCAATCAAACCAAATATGCAGCCAGCAGGCCAATTCTTTCAAGTATTCATCTACAAGTAGTAATTTAAAAAACAATCACAGTGGTGAATAAAAGCTGTTATGACCTATGAAGTACAGCAAAGTGCCATTCAGGAGAGTTGTTTTCAATCATCCATCTCTGAAAGTGCCTTCTGGAACAAACTTTAAAATGTTCTCCCTTCCAAAGTCACATTTGAAGGGACAAAAATCATAACGATGCTTCTAGTACATTTATTAGTAGTAACTTTAATATCACACTGTAAATAACATAGCCCACACACAGGTATCTTTAATAAACCAATCACCAGATGTAATATATGTTTTCCCATCAAATTCTAAAATTCAAGTTATCAGAAGCATGTACTAACTCCTGGGTGTTGGAGATCTATTCTGTTACTGCACAGAGTTGGTCTTCAAAGAGAGAAAGAAATTTAATTTCTATACCTTTGCTTGTAGGATTGATAGCTTGAGCAAAATGAAGCTTCAGTTAACTTTACAGACACTAAAGCAGACAGTGGTTAATGTCATTATACTGCAAAACACCACTAGAAACCTCCCACTATCCTCATAATTCCCATTCCAATAGAGCACATTTAAGTAATCTTGTCCCATAGCTCCTTGATCATCACCTATTTTTTCCATTAAAGGCACAGGTGTTTGGGATTAAAGACTTAATGTGACAGTATGGTAATAAATGCTTTCCTTGAATTTGAATAGATTACATCAACATATTACTTCTCTGAAATCAGTCTTTTTTCCAAAATATGTTTAATTTGATGATCTAACCCTGATAAAAATACATTTACCCACATACACCTGGTAAATAATGAAAGAAAGGCCAGTTATGAAATCCTGAAATATTTGCTTTTAGTAATAGAAGGCCTGTCTTTCCCAGAAAACACTTTTTCTGGTTGGTTTGTTTTGTTCTTTGTCATCATTTTTTGTTTGATTTGTGTTTTTAAAAAAGGCAATTGCAGAATAATGTACATGGGAAGGAAACTCTGGACGTCATCTGCTCCAACATCCTGCTCAATGCAGGACAACTCTAAAATCAGACCCTGCTGCTCCAAGCCATGCCCACAACCACTCAGGGCAACCTGTTTTAGTGTTTGCCCACAAATCCCGGTCTACATTGCCAATTTTTTTTGACTCAGTAAATCATTGCAATTCCAGTTGCAATTATTTTTAAAGCTCTTCTGGAATACAGATTATATATTAGCCAATCAGGTTCAACATAATGAACAGTATAAATTCTGTCTTCATTTTAAAACATTATGGTTTCTATTAAAAAAAAATTTTTTCATCAGTTGCCTGCTGTTACTTTCATATACTTCAACATCTGTATGGAAGACCAAAGTCAGTATTCATTTAGTATGCATTCTGTACCTAGGGCAACCTGTTTTTCCACACCATCCAGAGACTGCACCTTCTGAAGATGAAGTCTTCAGGACCAAAGCTAGTTTAAGGAAGATGATATACCTTTTCAAAATAAAAAAAAGGGAGGTAAATTCACTTTTCACTGATGCAGTAGTACTATAAGCTTTTACTGGGATATGACCTTTAACAGGATATTTTTTTCATCTTTATTCTTGTTGCTTTTAAGCCTTTCTACTCCAGTTCACAGCAAAGTTGTACAAACAGCTGTGTAGTACAAACAAAAGGAGGGGTGTCAAACAGAAACAAAAGGTGGAAAGGGAAATACCTTCAGCCTTTACTAGCACACGATTTTCTTCATTAAATTAAAACTTCAATGTCTGCTAGTCTAATTAATCTTTCATAAATTCATCTCAGCGATAGACCACCCAAACTGACAAGTGTCAGCTGAATACTGCCCCAATCATATTATATCATGAACCATTTTATTCTCTGAAAGAAACAAAGATGTTTTCACGTGTGTGGCGGGTTAGCCCTCGGCTGGGGGCCAAACCACACACACCCGCTCACATATTCCCCGCCCCCCCCCATCCCACCACCCCGGAAGAACGAGAGCAAGAGGAGAACACAACGAAACCGCCCCCCCCCCCCCCCTCAATGGATGACCAAAGGCCCAGCCCACCCCCAGCCAACGAGCTCGGAGGAGGGAGAGAACGAGTGATACACAATGACACGGCCCCCCCCACCTGATGACTAAAGGCCCAGGTCTCTCCCAGCCAACGACCCCAGAGAAGGGAGGGAACCTGATGACCAAAGGCTCAGCCTGTTGCCGGCTAATGATCCCCAGAAACTTCACTCACGATTCCCCCAAATGGGGGGGGGGGGGAGGGGGGGGGCGGTGCACGGCTCCCGGAGGCACTCACGGAATGGAGATAATAGCCCGAACGTCCCACAGCCAAGAACTGACCAAAGTGGGAGAAAAATGACCACCTGGCCACAGCTAATGATCCCCTTGGAGAGGGAGGATCCTGAAACTCACGGAATGGAGGTAACGAATCGAGTGTCCCGGGATCTGAGAGCTGGCCCGAGTGCTTGTGGGGGGAAAGGCCTTGGGAGAGCAAATGCAGGCACACGAAGTGAGATGATCCGGAGCCCAAGGGAAGTAAAAGAGACAGATCTCCCAGAAGGGTCCTCACCTATATACTGGGTATGACATGCATGGGATGGAATAAACAATTGGTCACTCTGGTTCTCAATCTTAACCTAAGAGCAAATCCCAGGCTAGCAGCTGGACTGCGTCTCCCCCCACCCAGACCTCCCCCTGCTCTGTCTGCAGAGAGGAGAGAGGCTGAACGTATTTGTCCTTGCAATAATAGCAGTAATTATAAACATTCTTTCTTATCAGCTGTTCTGCTAAGTACAAATCCAAAACACAGCCTCTTGCTAGCTATTTATGAAGAAAGAAAAAAAAAATTAACTCTCTCTACTTAACCCACGACAACGTGAAAATCAAATATATCTCAATCAGATAGGCAGAACTGAAATACAGTAGTGCACTAATTTGCTTCTCTGAAACAGACCAGTAAACATGGATTTGTAAAATTCTGGCTTCCAGAGTCCTGAGTTGCCAGATACTTTAAAGTGAAGTGAAACTTGGTTAAGTACTAGTCTGATCTCTGAATGCTGAGTTCTGGATCAGCTGGGCCAAAAGAGAGCTATGACCCATTCTGGTCAGAACCACAGTTTGGGTGACTGTGGGCCTAGGCCTCCAGGGTATGTCCGACACATATACTTCTGTTAAGATGCAATCATTCTGAAGTCAGGAACAAGCCTCATCTTCACATTAGGAGCCACCGTAGGAAAGAAAAGCTAGAGAAAAGATTAGTATAAAATCTTTCTAACTCTCTTATCAAGAGTATAAAACCAGCTAGTTCAACTTTTGATAGACAACAGGTTATCCATGTGACATGAAAAGCGGAAGAGAGCCCAAGAAAGAAGTTTATAAACATCCTGCAGTGGGATACCTCCAATCCGAATTTGCAATCTAGCACAAAGAACACACCTAGAGGAAAAAAAAATATATCAGGTTTCACAAGTTCCTCTGCTTACAAAATAGTTTGGTTTTAATAAAGCAACTGTACAGGTGACTTCCTGCAGAGATGAATTCCATGTATTGGTCTAAAAGGTTGAAAAAAAAGAAGCATCTTCCTTTAAGCTTACTGTCCTCCAAAATTTTTGTAAGTATCTATTCATCTTATGCTTAAAAGCTAGGTACTACGTTCTTACATAGTTTTTCATGTAATCAAAATATGCCCTCAGGCCATTACCATCATCAAGGCCACATGAAACCTTTTATGATATCTGAATGTTACTATGTTCATCATCAGTACAATATAAGCTTTAAACAACACTGCATGTCTCAAACAGACAGGTACTATTAACATCTAAGGAAAGAGAGCATTCAGATAAAGTTCTAATACTGGCCATTTTAAAGCAAAAATAGCTGTTAATGAGACCTTATTCCCAAAAGATACGTTAGAAACCTACTACCTAAATTAGCAATGACAGCACTGCCATAAGGAGGGTCCTCTGATAAGTACTGTCACCTCTCAACAGACACATGTCAAATCTAGAATAAAATTTAAAAATTAAATGTTATGGGAGCACTCCTTTGTTTTTTCCTTTTTTTTTTTTTTAAATAAACTCTTCATACATTTTAAAAATACTAGCCACATTAGGAACCACAACTATGACCAAAAAGATATCTTGCAACTTTTCAGCAAAACCTGACTGGCAAAAAAAGGACATGAAATACCAAGTATGGGAGGTTCTAAAGATCCTTAAGACAAACCCTTAGTTGTTATGCATTTGCCCTCAAAGCCTATTTTCTTTCAAAAATCTTGCCTGGAAAAATAAAGTTTTGATGGTTTTCATGTACTCTGAGCAAGGGGGCCAATCATGTCCTGAAAGTAGATCAGCAACCCACAACACTACAGAAGTCCATGGCTCATTTTAGATCATTATAAACCAGGCTAGCAAGTGAGACAGAACAACAAACATACAAGCAAACAAGAACATAAAGAAGAACTAAAAACCATGATCCATATCTCCATGATAATTTGTTTTGCTACAAGCATGTCTTGGTTTCAGCTGGGACAGTGCTAATTTTCTTCACAGTAGCTAGTGAGAGGCTGTGTTTTGGGTTTTGTGCTGGGAAGAAGGCTGATAACATACTGATGCTTATAGCTGCTGCCATGACAGTGAAGGACTTTTCAGCTTCCCTGCTGTGCCAGTGTCTGCAAATGCAGCAGAAGCTGGGAGGGAGCACAGCCCCAATTACTGGCTTAGGATTCAACCTTAGGTTTAGGATTGAGACCCAAATTGGCCAATGGTATATTCCATATCATTCACATCATGCCCAGTATATAGATGAGGATTGGTCCAGAAGTGTGCTCTCTCTCTCTCTTGCTCGCTTGCTTTCTTGGTCCCTTCTCTTTTCCAGGATTGTATTTTCAGGACTCTCCCTGCTCCACAATCGTTAGCCAGGAACAAGCTGAGCCTTGGTCATCAGGTGGTGAGCAGTTTACTGTGTATCACTCCTTTGTATATTTGTACTTATTATTGCTATTATTGTTATCATTATTACTTTCAGTTTTACTGTAGTTTAGTTATTAAATTGTTCTGATCTCAACCCACGAGTCTCTTTTCCCTTTACCCCTTTAATTCTCCCTCTCATCGCCTGGAGGGGAGAGGGTGAACAAGTGGCTGCATGGCATTCACTGCTAGCTGGGTCAAACCACAGCAGAGTAATTCACCTTCTAGACCACAGTATCATTAATTTAGCAAACACAGCAGTGTAACCAATTAAGAACTCCTTAACAAACCTCAAACTTTAGTTCACTAAAGTCTTTCTTTCATAGAGTGGATACAAAAAGAGAACCCAGGGATTATCTATAACAGAGGAAAAGCCAGAAAAGAACATGCCAAGCCCAGAAACTTGAACAAATCATCTGTTTAATGTGCAAGTTTATGCATATTAAGCCTTACTTTACTGCAGTAGTAAACCACTGACCACACCAGCCCGACTAAAAGCCTTACAGTGTTTTTGTGCTTTGCTGCATCCCATCAGTTCTCTAGTCATTTGAACACTATTTCAGGAATGTCCTGTAGAGGTCTCAGATAATTATTCACATCTATAGCATTCTGCTCTTCACCAGAATGACTGTAGAAATGTTAACAGTTCATTTCAAACATTACAATACTCACAACATGACAAAAAGGGGTCTTTACTCCTTGTCAGATTGCTGTCTTGAATTGCATCCTCTTACATACAATCATTTACTACTCAATGCTTCAACAAAATATATTTTAAATATTTAATATTTCTACTCCAAATAATCCTTCTTCATGCTGTAACCCAGTAAAGCACTACCTCAGCCTGCCACTTCTATGCAAAACAAAGCTGGCAACTGCAAAAGAAAGTGGGAAATATGAAAAACTTTGGCAAGACTCCTACTGTCCAGGAACATTAAGATACAGAAAGAAAAGACCTTGATTGCAGGTGCTTCTCTACAGGTCTACATTTCAATCCAGTAAATTAAAGGGAACACTAGTATTTACTTGAGAAGGATGAAATTCAAGTCACACCCTTAGAGATCACATCATCTGAGCAGTATCCTGTTTTCTCTATTTCATTCCCACTCTATGGACATTCCAATTTCAGTTTTGGCAGTTTGTTACTGTTCTCTCTGGAATTCAGTACTGAATAGGTTTGTGCCCTAAACTCATACCATAGCTTATTCTGCAAATCTCTCTGAGAGAAGTCCATAGCACTCCAAATTAGAATTGTTCACCACTGTGCAATTTCATCCAAACTAAAAAGGTCAGGGTATAAGTGCTAGTCTTTCCACTTTGCACTGTCTCAATGGAAAAAAACCCAAACCAACCAAAACACCAAAACCACCAACAAAACCAAAACAAAAACCAAAATGCTATTTAGGTCAGATCCTGCAGACAGTAACACTATTACTGGCATGTGATTAAAATCAATGCAATGCCTCAGAAAAATACAATCATACATAGTATTTGCAAGGTTATACCTGCAAATTTATCACAAATTGCTGTACAAGTTGGTATGTATTAAAAGACAGCCACTGACAGAATGAGCTGAAAAGGACCCGACTTTTCTCTTTGGTAATATGCGAATACCCTGGGAACATATTGTATAGTTCTTGGGAATATGGGGGTCAAATTCGGACGGACAATGACTTAGGTACACCTGGGAATAAAACCCCAAGGGTACACTAAGAGCATAATTAAGTCCCATATAGTCCTTAAAGCAGAACCATGACCTAACTTCTGACAATTTTTACTTCCCACCCAGCCATAAACTTCCTAAGGAAAAAAAAGCTACTGGGCTCCTAAACCTTTGAAGGCTCTTGAGTTTCTCAGAGGATGCTTGCCATATCTAAGAAAAAAATTAAATTACATTATTTGGTTCTGTACCAACAAATGATGTATAAAGATACCTCAAGCTGGGTATTCACAGTGTAACTCAAGACAGCCAAAATGTTTTAAAATTTAAAACAAACCTAAATTAACAACACACATTTAACAAGAGAAGTACAAGTACACTTGAGTGGTGGATGATTTATAGAACAGAACTGTCATTTAGTCCATAAAGAAATTTTGTGTCATACGCATCTCAAATAAAAAGACCAGAGATTAAACATAGGTCAAAGGAAATTTATAAGCAACAGTAACCACAGACTATTTCACAGAAGCAAAAACGCCATTTTTTGTCCCGCTTCCCCATCGCCCTCTTAAAAGGAAGAAAAACATTCAAACATTCCCTCCCTAGTTCAGCTCCCAGCCACTCCAGCCTTACTGCACTATAGACCTTTCTCTGTGGAAACTGGTCTCCACTGGATCTTTGTGGAACAGAAGCCACAACCCGCACCCCCTGGTTGGGCTCTGCATCAGCCAGGCTACAATGAGGACAGCAGCATGCACCTAGAGGTCATATGCAGCCAGAACAGCTCACAAACATGCATCGAATCACAGAATGAGACTACAACCATTTGCTTAATAAAAGTTTTTTTAAAAATCTAGTTCATAAATCTGAATCATTTCTATCTCTGATGCACAGTAACTGTTTATTAACAGATGAGCACACTGACTGACACAGGGTTATTTCTAACAGAAATTAAGAGTCTTCTCAGGGACATTTGATTAACACCAGTGAAGAGGCAGAAAGTTGCAGGTCTACATAAACATTTGTAGCATAATCAAGGAAACCTGAACGAAGAAAGAAGGGACTATGTTTTAAATAAGAGTTCTCTTTCTCAGTCAGATCACCAGGCCATAAGACAAGCTTTTCTGTACTAGGCTACAGTTTAACAATTGACAGTGTTAAACAAAGGAAAAAACCCACCCCATTGTTTCCTCATCAACAACAAATAAATGTCTTTCCCTGACAATTATCTGGAATCCACTACAGACAGGGAGAGAGGTTACAACGCCCACTTTTTCAGCTGCAGTAGGCCACACCTCCTCTTCTGGAAGTGCTAGAGAACCACATAGCAAACCACCCTGTCCTCTGCTGACCAAAAGTGTCCCAGAGAGTGACAGGCAGAAGCAGACAGAATTGTTCCTCCACAGTGTGATCCCAGTAAAAACACTGCCACGCAGCTGTATGAGAGGGGACACCTTGCTTTGGCCAAACCCTTTTACTTGACAAGATGTTGCTAAGACATACGCCTGCCACATAGCGAAACACCAGGCTCCATTCATTCTGTGTTTGGCACATTTACTGCCACATGGCATGATGTGCAGAATATCGAAAGTTCATCTGCCACATCATTAAAAATACCCTTGTCAGACATTCCCAGCTGTATGAAGGCAGTAAGATCTTAAGAATGGAGGCAAGCCATTGCATCAGAGGAAAATTTCTTCACAGGTCAGATCTGTCAGCCACAAGATACGCTTATCTGGACTAGACTATAGTTTAGCACTTCAAAAGGAAACAACAGGTGTGTAAGTACTATTCCTTCATTAACAACACGAGGAAGTTACTAATGCAAAGAGGGTGTCCTAGCAGGATTCAGTTAAAATACAGGTTCTTCTAGATCTTTTTCTCTATACCAAAAGTAAAAAAAAAAAAAAAAAGGTATTTCTAGACACCATGAGCATGATTATCAGAACAAATAGCATATTTGGAAGGCATCCCAGTATGGTTGTTCTGTTTGTTTTTCAAATAAAGACTGAAGCTTGATTTAATGAATTGAGAAGAATAGCACAGACATACCAAAGTAGCTCAAACATACAGTATTGTATAGCATGGAGCAAGAGCATGCGGAATTTGAGTGTGATGTCCCAAGACATACCCAAACAATTCCTTTGAATACAATATATATTCAGAGTTAATGAGATAAAGTTGCCTTTCTTCAAGTACAAACAGTATCCAAGTTCAAAGGATAGAATCTGATCTTGTTCTATGAGATGCAAATGATTGTTTGAGTTGACAGAATACATTCATACCCCTGACAGACTGCCTCTAGCCCAGAAGTCCTAACCAAGCAAAAAAAGTCCAAAAGCAAATTAGCCTTGAAAAAGTACACTTAAAGAAGGGGAGCGGGAAGCAATCTCTCCCCTAAGAAGCACTTTCATTAGCCTTTTAAAACAAGAGCCAGCCAGAGAGATTGACTTCAGCATCACTATTGGTTTTGCACAGCAAAAGTCACCAGGAAAAGCAATAGTATTCAGCAACACTCAAAATTTAAAAAGACCCAAACCCTACACACACAAAGCAAACCTTACAAAATATTCTAGCAACACAAAAGGAAAACCATAACAACTGTATCACTTCCCTTTTCAGCCACTAGCTGCTCTTTCCAAATGAAGGACAAGTCAGTTTGTCCATACAGATGACTCTCTCAAACAGATGAAGACATATGGCCCCAGTTTGCTTCACACAATAAAACATTCAAAGACTTGAATTACACCATCATTCTGGTGAGATATTTTGCAGCAGTCTAAAATATGTTTTATGAATAATTAGGAGAAAATGCACCAAAGTCAAAGAATTTCTGATCTACCTTCATGAACAGCAAAAATTAGCTATTCATAAACATGTTGTCAACAGCAGCACATTCCCAGAAAACAGAACCCAATTCTGCAACAATGACAAAATTTCTCTTCAACAAGAGCTTCACAGTAACAAACATTTTAAAAGTCAGTAAAAAGTCAATAACGTTATAGAGGTTTCTTGATGACAGAAAACATGTTTAGGGTCAAAATTTCTGTGACCCTAATTTCAAGTTATACTGCTGGCTCACAGCTAAGCAAAGGTGAACAGAAAGACACACAAAAAAACAATGGAGAAACTCAAAAGAACTGGACATCTAAGAAGACAGTTCCATGGCAGCCAAGATTGATCTACATCTTGGTTTCTATAACACCATTCTCCCCTTTTCCTTCCAGTTCTGGACTTGCCTCGTGCCTCAGTACCTGCACTAGTACCCACTCAGTAACACAAGGAGCTGCTTCTATTGAAAAAACAACCCTAAAACTAGGCGTTTCAGTTTAGCCAAATCATCTCCTGGGGTCAGTTTACTATTGGTGGCAGGAGAGGGACAGGTAAACAGGACCATGACAGTCCAGATTCAGTGGGCTGCATTACGCCTCTGCAACCTGTTTGCAGTTCCCCTCCAAGTTGCCATGATAAGAATTTACATGCCCTGGCATAAAAGCTGTAGAATCTTAGCACTGTTTCTCTTCATGCCTTTCTGAAAATGTGCCGCCCTGGAAATGTTACTGTATGTTCATCCGTTTTCAATCTTTTCCATTACTTCCATAAGTATTCTAGTTTTTAGTCACCTCTGTGATACATATGAAAGTTGTAAAATCTCAAATACCTACAATATTTTTTCAGGCTAAAAGAAAAAAGTAGAAATAAAAACAAAACAAAACCTATTTCACAAAATTGAACTTGTCTCTAGGTGTCGCAAACATTAGTAAGTGGAAGGAGAGAAATCCTCTTATCTTATTCTAATAACCCTAACAACATTTTCAAAGCATAGAATTTTAACCAAAGGCTTGAACACAAGTTATTTAACTGGAGGAAAACAAGAACTCCTAATGCAATCTGTACAGATCTCTGAAGTTGTAAATAATTTGTCCTATTTGATCTATATATTGACCCTTACCTGTAAAAATGAAAACTTCTTTCACGCTCATTACTTCAAAGCCAGTTCCCCTTCTCTGAAAATAGTTCTGAAGCATTCTTTCATTTAACCATATTGTAGTAGGACCACATCTCTAGCAAACAGCTCAGCTCCATTCATTTGAGAAAAGGTCTATTCTTCTTGATGTGTACAACTTCTCATTAAGGCTTATGCTGTGCATGACAACTACAGTAATACTATCTGGTATGTCAAGATAGGTTTTAATTGAAATAGCTCCACTAGACAAGTACTACAGACATAGGTCTGGATAAACCACAGTCTAGACCACTTGCCCCACTTTACATACCAGGTCACAGTCCTTGGCTTTAACCAGTGGTACATATTTTGCACACATAAGCAAATACTCTGCAGCATTTCCTGACTTGATAACTTCACATGCTCCGAGATGAAAGATACAGTGCAGCCCTATCACTCCCAGATAAATAAAGAATAAAAGCGTTATCTAAGAGTTACCATAGCCATTTTCACTAATGCTAAAATCAACAACACATAGCCCCAAGCAAATGACAGACTGGTTAAAAAACCTACATACACAATCACTATGTATTTTAACACTGTCTGATGCTATCACAGCTATATTAGCACTGTAATATTAGAATTCAACTTTACACTGGATAAACAAATGAAGGTGTCAGAAGTTCAGGCACAGCTAGTCTCTCATTGCAAGTTCAGTACTTGCATCACAGGTTTTATTTTGAATAAATATACATCAATTAAGTAAAAGCCGTTCCAAACCTGTCACTGAAACCAGAATGAGACACCAGACAGTTTCATGGGGAATATGCACATTCCTGAGCAGACAAAGAGACATGAACAAATTACGTGGAGTTATGATAAAAACCAACAAATTACACTACAGGATGAAACAAGACAAAAAAATATTTGAGGGGAAAAAAAAAATGTTCTCCCGTCTCACTACAGCGTTACTGTAAGTTGTACACTTTGGAGTGTCATCAAATGATCCCCTACTGGCTTTCCAAGACAGGCAAGTGACCATTTCTTATTAAGGTTAGAATTTCATAAGGTATGTTGATGCATTTAGCAGCTCCACACAACTGAAAACATAAAAGCCCCACTCCCTCCTCAGCTACTAGCAAACAAGGGAGATTCAAGGGAAAATATAAAGGGAATGAGAAAAGGAATCTTTCAGTGATGGTTTGCCATTAAGTTCATTCTTAGCAAGCAGCAGCCTAAAGAAAGGATTCATCAGATAGTTGCTCTAGTTGTATCTTAAATCAGCAATGTTGAGAATTGCACTTAAAACATAATTAAGATCCATCCCTTTCAAAATGTAATGACTAACGCTCCAATTTAACATAATTTTTCTTCAAAGGACAAATGAATTGTACTCCTATTTCTTGACTAAATCTTGTTCCCTCCCAACCACCTAGAAGGCTTAATATTTCACAATTTTTTGCTATTTCAGCTGAAGTCCTGCAATCACCAATTTCACACAGAACTGTACTTGCCTCAAACACCAGACATTTCAGATAATAAAAGTTATTCTACTCATCTGTTGCAACACAGCTTACTTCCATGGAAAAAAGAATCGACCCATGTATTTTCCAATCTCTGATGATGCTCCCATCATGCTATTCCCTTTTCTGCTTGCCTCTTATTTGCTACCTTTAACTTTTACCAGCACAGTATTCTACATTCCTCCTATTTCTCCAAGTCTCCACTGTGACTGGAAGTCTTCTACCAAGGACCCCTGAGCTATGGTAGTGCCCAGGAAAGACACAGCATGAAAGTCCCCCTGCTCAAATAACTTCAGCCTCAGTATTTTTCCTCCTCACAGTCTCCGCTGTTCACAGGACAAGAGAAAGCAAGTTCCAGTGAAAAGTATTCCACGATAAAAACTGCAGTGTTTTCACCTCCCCAAAAGATGAAAGCAGCAATGGGAATGGCATTCCCTCTCCACATCACCACAAAGAAAACTCTTTAACAATCTCTTAATTCTTAAAGTTCTCTGGCTTCTGCACATCTGCTGTTTCTCAACCACGTTCTTGGTTAGTTAGCAAGTATGCTAGAAACATTCTAGGAAAAGTACACTATGACCTATTTCAAATATACAAATATATTTTAAACAGGTTTTTCTCCTCAGTGGAAAGAGAAGTGAAAAGGGGGCAGAAAGAAAGGATAGTTTTGTTTTCAAACAGCTCACTCCTTACCACTCTGACAGGAGTGCAGATAAGCATTTAAGATCACTTGCAGCTTCAGAATTTGTGATGTGGAACTCATTTTAGGCAAGCTATTAAAAAACCCCACCCATTTTAAGTCAGTGGTGATCATCAGTGGAGCATGGACAATTTACTATAGAGAAAACAAGATATGAGAAGCCCTGCATTCCTAGTGAGAAAACCAAACATCATACAACTGATGAAGATTTGAGTGTACCGAGATTCCTCTCTTACTCCATGCCTCCTTGGTGCTCTACTCTGTTGGTTCCACTACGGAATATAACAAACATGAGGCCTACTTAAAATGTGTTGAACAATGGAAAAAAAGAAAAATTTTCCTTTTCAATTTTCTGTGTCCACCCCAAACCCCGCTTAATTGTGTTATCAGAAGTAAAACCCACATCAACACCTTACTGTAACTCAGTATCCCAGGAACTTTAAAGAGTTTCAAGGAAAGTTCAAATAAAACTACCAATTCCTCTAACCATTTCTTACCTTTTCATCTCGCTCATCCTCTTCAGTCCATAGTTGTCTTTTTATAACTTTGTCAAGTAGCAGCAAGATACAATTGATACTTTGGGCTATTTCCCTTACAATAAACCAGTTTCAGAAGAACTGTCAAGATGAGTGAGTTGTTAGTTTGCTGCAGTTTGGAGGAGTCATAACAAAAAAATAACATCTATATATTTAGTGAGTGAAAATGTTACTTCAACTCCCACATTCTTGCCTTTAAGATACAAAGTGTGAGCAAGAGAAATATAAGTGCCCCCTCTTTTGGGCCACCAGTCTTCAAAACAAATCAACACAGTACCCTAAATGTTGGGAGAGAAAAATCACTGTTAAATAGTGCAAAACATTAAAAACCCCTGAAGAACTGAACAATTCAAAAAAGCTTCCACAACACTCCTAAAACACAATGAGCCAAGTCACTCTTGCCCTTCCAAGTGTGAGATTCTCTAATGTCAATGGGATTACTCAGATAAATGAAGTGGGCAAAGCTGAAAACCAAGCCTCAAGCTTGAAGCTGATGTGAGGTTTTCTCACAGCTGCACACAAGGCTATCATTATATCAACAGACCTGCATCATATAAGCAGTAACAAATACAAGAACTACTGGAACAGCCTAGAAAAGCACACAAGAAAAAGCATCACCCAATTTTAAAAAATAAACCACACACACAGAATTTTCCAAGAAGCTTTGAAATATGTAATTTTCAACAGTCAGCTTATTTCTAGACATGAATATTTAAAACCACTAACAAAGAGGTTCCTAGTTGTGCTCAAATACACCTGGCAACCCACAGACATATGGCTGATGTCTCACAGCACTAGTCTTCAGTATTTGACTCTTCTAAACCAAAGAGGATAAAAATTATTTTAAAACACCAAGTGTGACTTTTCTATGTAAAGGGACTGCAGTGTAACAACAGGAGAAGGAATACTGTCCATAAAAAAACCTTATCTATTCTACACTTAATAAAAGATGTTAGGAGTCCATTTACTATAATATTCCACAGGTACATTATGAAAACTTTATGACTTCCATCATAGAAAACAGTTGGAAAAAAGCCCTGAAGTATCATCAAACAAGGGAAAGGGTTTTCAGTCTTTCTGTAAAATCCATTATCTTCATTTTGACAATTTAAGATAGTTTTAGAAACAGCATGAATACAGATTTTACTGTACTGACCAACTTGAAAGATCACTTTTCAATTTTTCTGACAGCAAGCCCTAACGTCCTATAAGGTTTCTGAACACATACTCTCTAAATACCTGGAAGATACAATGGAATCTAGAGCAAACGTATCATAGGACTTCCATGTGTTTCTTGTTCACTTTTCCAAACCAGGCCATCAATATAAATACAGATTGTAAATATGGATATTGTAAATACAAATACTGTAAACTGCACATTAAATAGGCTTGTCAGTCTCTCTTCTGTGCAGGCAATTCACCTTCAGTTGAGCCATGTACAATAAAGCATGGATTCTCTCAAGCACCTAGGGAAAAATCCCTCTGTTTGTTTTGCATGACTGACATAGGTTAACAATTATTTCAAACACCACTCTTTCTGAAAAAGGTCCCCTACTTCCTTAGCTCTCATTACAGATTATCAAGTCTCAGGGCTTGATTTCTTTCACCTGTAATTAAGATATTAATGAAACAATATTTATCCTATCCCTATAGGATGGCAAACACACAAGTGTTACTCAGCCGTATGCTCTGTTAATGAGAGGGAAGACTCAAACTTTATCACCAAATATGAATACTCTTAAACTTTTCAGGACTACAGCATGTGTAAAAAAAATAAAATTAAAATTAGTATACTCATAAGGTGGTATTATAAAGGGTTCACTCCAATGTCACATTTTACTTTACTGCAATCGTACCATCTTGTATTCTGCTTTGCAAACACAAATTAAAAGTCTAAAACTAAACAGAACTCAAAATCTACTGTGTCTGGAGACAGTAAAACTAGAAATGTTTATTGTCTACAGTAAAAAATAAATAATCACCTGAGAAGGCCAAGTGTAATAAAAACCAGTCCTGTTCACCTGACCACCTCACTAACATTTACAAGGTATTTGACATGTTTTGAAGTGCAAAGGAATTTAAGTTTGCCACCGCGGGAATTTGCTGTTATAGCAAGCAGGACAGAGAAGCAGGCCTAACACAGCACATGATGCTTGTCAAAACTTTCCCTACCCACCTCCCAGCCAGCAGGCTTCCTCACAACTACCTTTGCTAATTTCAGAGAAACACAAACCAAGGCCTTCATTCATAATTCAGTGAGGTTTGTTCCATAAATTTATAATGTCTTTTAAAAGGTTTTGATAATTAGACTGCACTGTTTTCAACAGCAACATTATATTTCATGATGAGCAGTTTTGGTTTTTTAATTACTTTCCAGGACCACTTTGGACAGAACACACGTTTTACAACAGGTATCTTGGGCGTCTATCATCCAGCTATTACACACAGCCATCAAAGCCGACCCAAAGCGCCGGAATCCCTCCCCTGCCGCAAGAGCTGCCCTGGTGACTCCGGGGCGAGCAGCCTTTGAGCCCGTTACCTCGCTCGCTGAGACGCTTTCAGAGGTTTGCCGAAAGGGCAGCAAACACCCCGGGCTCCGGCTGGCAGGGGGCTGAAAGGATTTGGGTTTGCTGAGGCCTAGCGAGCACACGAGGCCTCCTGCCGCCCCAGCTCCTTCTCCGCCAGCAGCCCAGACCTCTCCGGCCGGGGAGGCCGGGCCGGCCGCGGAGCAGGAGGTCCCCGGGGCCCTTAGAGGGAAGCACACGGGAGGGACAGGCGGCCGGGACGTTCCGCTGGCCGGCTGGGAGGGAGGGAAGCGGCGCCGCACCGCAGCGCCCGGAGGAGAGAGATGGCGAGAAGGCAGCGCCTCTGGTTTGGGAGGGACTCGCAAACTTCGGTACCTGTCGGAAACTCCCCAAACGCCCGCTCCGGGAAAGAGCTCTACGGGCTGCCCAGCCCCATCAACTCACGCAACGGCTTAAAAACAGGCTGTACCCGTGCGGATAGGAAGGAGGGCACGGCGCGCCCAGCTGCGAACAGGGGTTTCCCCTGCCCTCCCCCGCTCCCGTGAGGGGCACTCTCCGGCGCATTCACTCTCCGGCGCATTCCCCCCCCCCATCCCTCCGCGCCGGAGCAGCAACCAGGGCCCGCCACCACCCCCGGAGCCCAGCCCCCGGCCCCAGCCACACCACCTCCCCGCCCGCACACCCACCTGTCCCGGGGGTCGATCCAGCTGGTCTGTTTGGTGTTGTGGTCGATGTAGAACACTTTGCCATCGTAATCCCTCGCCTCCTCCCAGCCATCGGGTAAGGGGAGCTGCCCATTCCCCGCTTTCCTAGGCATGGTCGGGCGGCGGGGGTAGCTGCCCCATAAGGACAGAAAGAAAGACGGGAAGCGGGAAAAGCCCTCACCCGAGCCGGGGGGACGGAGGAGGGGACAGGAGCGGCAGCCAGGGGCCACGCCGCAGGCCGGTCGAGGAAGCCCAGGAAAGCCTTCCTCCGCGGCCGGGTCTCAGTCCACCATGTCTGGGCTGCCGCCTTTCCCGCGCCGCGGCAGCCCGGGTCGGGGTTGTCGGTAGAGCCCAGCTGCCGTCTGGGCGCGGGGAACAACCATGAGCCCCGGGCGGCCGCGGCCGCCGCTCATTAGCATGAGATTAGCATCCATCTCATCTGCATGCACATTCCTCCCGCCGCATTCCTCAAGGTTAACCCTGCCGGCGCTGCCCCACGCCGCCGAGCTGGGTAGGCCTGGGCCGGGGATCTGGGACAGAGAACATCTAGCGAGGGACGGAGTGGACCAGGCCGAAGGGCAGGAGGCAGGAGAGGGGGGACAGGCAGCAAGGGGGGGGGCCCTTCTCCTTTAGACGGGCTCTGCCCGCGGTGCGCAGGGGCTCCGCCGGTGCAGGGGGTAGGAAGCAACCACCTGAGGGGGCCGGCGGCCTCACGGGCTAGGCTGCCAACCACCGCTGCCCCGCGCCCGGGCGCTTAAGGACTCTGGCCGCGTCTCTCCAGCCTTCTTGGGCAGCTAGGAGGGGGCAGGAGTACCCCTAGCCGCCACCACCCCGCGGGAGAGAAGGGCTGCAGAGCAGTAGCCTGGGCTGCAGTGGCCCACCGACGGGCCAGCGGCGCGACCCTTTGTTTGCGAAGTTGCTGCCGGCCCCTTATCAGGTGCCGCAGGAGACTTCGGCGCGGGGGATGTGCCCCGGGAAAAGGCAGCTTTAGTGCTGCCACCGTGTCCTCTGTGGCGGCGGCATCGAGAGTCTCCTTTCCCTCCCGTTCAGGTCCTGCTAACCTTCCTCCACATCCTTGGGAACTCTCACTACACTCTAGCAAGACTCTAAGGTTCCTAAAAATGGACCTTAACATTTAAAATACCCGAGTTCAAAATGTAAACCTAAAAGGGAACCCTTCTTTAACCTTGGACGTACCTAAACTTACTGCCTTTTTTTTTCCTAACAGAAGCACCGGTGGAGAATACTGTACACACCCCTTTCGTGCCCTGAACTGTTCTGGCCTAAAAAGCAGGCAGCTGAGTCGCATTAAGTGTAGAAACCAGGTGTGAATTACCCTGTGTTTATCTCACATTTGTCACAGGAGAAGAGTACTCCAGGCAGGTTACCATGGTTCAGCTGATAGAAGGTAACTTAATGAGCTCTATTAATTTGTATGTGTATCCAATTACAAGATTTGGCACCAAAAGTAGAGCACCTCTGGAGGAATATGACTCCCTAGTTTAGCAGCTAAGACTCAGAGGTAACCCAAGTTTTAGTCCCTGTTTCCAATAATGTGTTTTGGTTTTTTTTTTCACTTAAAAGTTACTGGTTTAAAGTAACAAAATTTTCCTGGGAGAGGAAGTCTGGAACCCAGAACTGTGCTCTTTCTTTCTTAATCTGTTTATCTACTCTATTATAGCTATTTCTAGTATTTAGCTCTATGAGTTATTCTTCTGAGACAATTTACACTGACTAAGTAGTAGACCTGTTCAGTGCATACAAGTTTTTGCATTCCACTTCAGAGGCCCCCTAGCTGACAGTTAGGCCTTGTAGTAACTATTTTACAGGTATCTATCCAAGTCCCGTTGTTGGATCTGTTCCTGAACAGAAAAAAGTACCAGCAAGACATGATTTTAATTTAACTAACTTCCAATCTGGTAGAGCTAAGACCTTTATTATTTTAGTCATTCTAGTTATTTTATTCTATAACCCTATCTCTGCAAATTGCTTGTATGCCTCCCCAAAATACCTGTATGTTGAGCTCCAGGCTATCTTGAAGATTTCATTTAACATCTGTTGCATTAAGGTAATGTGCAGTACATGTACATGAAATAAGGCCCTAGAGGTTAACAGTGGAGAAAAACTGAGTTGTTCTAACTTCTCGATATCCATAAGAGTTCAACCACTTAGGGAAAGCAACAAGATCATTGCCTGTTAAAAGTGACAGAATAATTTATTTTCATTGACAATATGAAGTTTCAATAGCTGATAGGTTTATAAAGCCCGGTCTTGTTTTCCATCAGTGTAAAAAAGCACTTTTACTATCCATTTACATCTGTGTCCTTTTAAATAGTCTACTCTAATTTTATAAACTTGTTTATAGGTGATATCCTACAGTGAGAAAGTACATATGGCAGTTGTGAGACAGGATGAACTGGATTTCCTTTTCCCTTTTAAAGTTCAGTTTGAGTTACCAGTAAGATATTTTGTTATGTGAATTGATAAAAAGCTACAGAGGATACTTTTCTTTCTGGAACTAGCTGCCAGTTATTTATCTTTGGCATTAACAAGGAGTATTTTATAATGATACAGCCTTTTCTAAATCCTGAAAAAGCAGGCCTGTTATACAGCAGCACTCTTAATACTCCTAATCTCAAAATAATCCACACAGAAGAAGGTATGAGATTAGAAAATGTGTAATACCAAGACAAAACTGAAACCTCATTTATGTCAATATTTCCCCTTAATTTAATTGTTGCACCTGAAGCAATACCTAATTCCTATTCTATGTCACCACCAAGGCAGTTGGAACCACATCTTTGTTTATTGGCCAGATGAGATCCACATGGATGTGGATGCTGATCTGATTTATAACCATCTGTACCAGGGTAAAACTTCTCATCAGAAGACATCAGTATTTTCATTTGCACAAATAAATCAAGATTGTAGTTCTTAATTTTTTGGAATAAATATACTAAGATCATTGCATTATTGTCTACTTTCTATATGTGTGCTTGTGTGTGCATATACAGACGTGCTTACACTTAAATATAAAATGTTGCATGATTATTGTTAGGCTCTCTCCTTCCTCCCTCCATTTTCCATTGTTTGAGTACTTCATTGTGTTTTTGTTTATATAGTTAGAGTCTACAGTCCTGAATGCCTGTTTAGGACTACTTAGGAATGGCAATATTTGAAGTCAGACTGACAAAACGTAGGTAATATTTGTGTAAATAAATGGCAGACTTTTAGTATTACTAGTGAGAACATTTAGCTTTTTGAAGGACTGCTATTGTTGTACACAACAAAATCCAATTATCCCCTTGGTTTTTGCTCTTTTGCAGTTTGGACTGGTAGAAAATAATTTCTTCCACTATCCTTTAATATTTTTTCTATGTCTAATATAGGAAGGCAGAACAGATGTTCATAATCATCCTTTTTAGCCTAAAATATGATATAAACTTTAACTAAAAGCAGTTTTGCAAGTATACCTCCTGCATCTCAACTGGTAACCTGTCTAGCATTTTGTGCTGATGTTGTCAGTTGACAGCATACCACAGATTGTTTGACTTAATTGCATAAGACAGCATAGTTCAGAAGATGTAAGCATGCTTTATTCAAAACACAGAGGGTGCATACAAAGGAGTAGTCCAAAAGCACAGAACAATGTAGCTATGGCGTGACTTAACTATTTATCAGTAAGTATGATAAAGAACAAGATATAATCAATGAAAAAGACCTAATTGTTCCTCTCTTTTGCTTTACATATGCATGTTTACCTGGACTGGAGAAGTTCACGTAATAAGTAGTACATAATTAAAGAACTGAGTTAAAGGGAATTAAAATCGTAATTATTTTGTGTTCTTTCTACTTACTGTTACCAGCTAGGAGGAGGAATGTCTGTGAGAAGATTTGAAACATGAGTGCGGAAGTGTCTGAATCCAGAAAGGGTGTCTGCAAAGGCAAACGGTTGTGCCCTGTCACATAATGAGAAGTGTACCCTACTCCAGTCTGCACTAGTGTAGTTAATCTCCTGATATTCTCTGCTTGCTGCTTCTTTCACAGTAAATCTGTTCTTGGGACTGACTGTGATGAGAAAAGGCATGTTTGTACCCTGTCCTTCCATAACAAGAGACTCCCTTAACTTGATGATCCACTAGAGTGACATCCCTGAAGAAATTTACAGCTGTTAAAACTCTAAATTGTACTACTCACAAATGGCTCTGAATCAAGAGCCACAGCTGTCTCCCTGAAAATCTACATAGTTCAGCCTCCACTGCTTTTAAACAGAATTTGAGTGCAGAATGGATTATGAAGTATGGTGACAGAATTAATTTCTAAAAACATCTGGCAAAAATGTTTGAAAATATATATTGGTTATGTTGGGTTTCTTTAGACACTTAAACACAGTGTTTATTGTTGTTGAAATACAGGCACAAGTCTGACTTCCCTCACATGTAGCTACTGTAGAACTCTAAAAAATAGTATTTTCAACATTATAAGTACTTGTTTCCTTAACAACAGTGAATTTTATCTACCAGCTATGTTAAAAAAAAAACACCAAAAAATAGGACTCCTTCGTGCTGTGAGAATTTTAGTTTTGAAAAGGATTTTTTAAGTCCTGGAAAGAAAAACAATGTACATGCATGAGGGAGGAAAGGAGGAGGAGTGCTACTTTACTGTTGTCAGCTTCTGATGCATGTATACATCTGAGAGTAAAAGATCTTTGGATGATATTGTTTCTGGTTGAATTTATGATGAAGCTCTGTAGAAGCAATGGAGCCAGGGAACAGCTTTAATAATGTTTATACTCATTCAGCTTTTCTCTTAACTCCAAAGCCTGCTCTTTCCACTGATATTCGACTGGACAGCTTGCTGCTAAAACAGGATGTCCTACAAAGACCTCCCAGAGTATCAGTGAAATAGACCATACCAGGTTCTGCTTCAAATGAATACATACTACCTTTTTTTCAGGATTTGGCCTAATTTTTGCCCTCAGGCATACATAGGAGAAAGTAATGAGCAATTACACATTTTGTGTTCTTGCAGACATAATTCTAATCCTATAAATCTGAAAATAAGTGCGCAGAACAATATCGCTGGATAAGGAGTTGGCTAGACAGCCGCACTCAAAAGAGTTGTATGGATAAATATCCAAGTGGAGACTGGTGACAAGTGGTGTTCCGCAGGGGTCAGTACTGGGACCAGTGTTGTTTAACATCTTTGTTGGAGACATGGACAGTGGGATGGAGTGCACCCTCAGCAAGTTTGCTGATGACACCAAGCTGTGTGGTGTGGTGGACACGCTGGAGGGAAGGGATGCCATCCAGAGGGACCTTGA
>VZTO01009464.1:190947-205526 GCA_013400615.1 Syrrhaptes paradoxus | reverse complement strand
AGGGTGGTGAGACACTGGAACAGGCTGCCCAGGAAGGTTGTGGATGCCCCATCCCTGGAGGTGTTCAAGGCCAGGCTGGATGAAGCTTTGAGCAACCTGGTCTAGTGGAGGGTGTCCCTGCCCATGGCAGGGGGTTGGAACTTGATGATCTTTAAGGTCCTTTCCGACCCTAACCATTCTAGGATTCTATAATTTTAACTGATTGTTAGCCTGATTAAAAGTTTAGGGTAGGTAGAATGGAAATGGTGTGCTTTGCCTCAAACTTCTTGATGTTACATCTTCCATAGAAACAATTTCACTGTATTTTTTAAATATATCTCTGATACTTGTACACACAAATGTAACTTTCCTATATTTCATCATAACTATGGAACTGTGTTTTCTGTTCACTGTTCTCTAATGGCTTTGGAGAACTGCAAAAGCCCACCTGGTCATCCAAGAAGGTTCCTAAGAGCCTGGTCTTCTCTTTTGGCTGCATGTAAGACAGAAGTCGGCCAGCAGTAGAGGGTTTCTGCTCATTGTCAGGGAGGGAAGAATCAAGGAGTTTCTCAATAACAGCTCCTTTGGTGGAGAATGGCGATTAATTTCTTCAAGTATTTAAGATGCCCCATCAAGCAGTATACAAGTGCATAGGTATACAGAGCTAAGGGTTGTAACAGTCCTTCTCTGCTGGCCCAAGGAATAAGTGCTCCTGTCCTGGTTTCAGCAGAGACAGAGTTAACAGCTCTCATCACAGCCAGAAGAAAGGACTTAATGTGCATCTGATGTGCTTATCTAAGGGAGGCAATGGATGAAATACAAAAAGGAATGTACTGACCACGACATCCTGAAGTACATTTCTTTTTTGTATCGTCTGTGTACTTTCAGAAGTGCAGTAAATGAAGTAGACCGGACTAATTGACTGAGTATTTAAAACCTGCATTGCAAAAAAAATTATCCTCTGCCTGACAGAGAGGCTTAGGGGACGTTTCTCCTAACAAATGAAAAATCTTATTAGAAACATGAAACAGGCGTGAACCTGCCAAATTAAAAAAAAAAAAAGCTTTTTTTCTCTTTCACCCACTTTTCATCTCTTCTTTCACCTCAAAAAAAATAGCTTCTTTGCATGAATGAAAAGTACATTGACATCTATCCTAGCCAACAACAAAGGAACCTCAATTTGATCTTATTGCTAGCTGAGGCTAAAAAGCATGCTGCAAAAATAAAATCTGAATCTGTGCAAATTTATAGCAAAAATGGGGCTTATGTCAATACCACGATTTAGCGCTGCTAGACTGCTAAGAGATATTGCTGAACTGTATGAATTATCCCATGGCAATTTTCATTCTAGTCTGTTATCCAAAACGCAGAATCCCAATGTTTGCATTTTTTGGAGGACTGAAAAAATGTTTAAAAACACAGCATAATATTATTACGTCCACTTTGCAGTGGACATTAAAAAAATGTAAGTGACTTGATGGAGTAAAAAATACTTAAATGAAATAGGATAGGGATTAGAGCATAAGATGCTTTCAGCTCCTGATCTGAATCTGTTGAACTGCATTGTGCCTTTTTAATTATTTCAATATGTGGTCTCAGAAATACTTGGGGTAAGCTTTCTTATTGCAAGGAAAATATTATAACTCATACAAAAATTCATTTTATTCAATATCTCATTCCCAGGTAAGACATGGTGCATAAAAGTTATCAATTCCATATGGTCAAGCATATGTTATGAAATGCTTGGGTCCACTTACGAGACACATGACAATATTTCAACAGCTCTCTCCTTTAAATTTCTTGGTGGAGAAACACAACAAATGCATAAATTGTAGTTAGGTGTACTTGTTTGTTCACAAATGAAATACACTAATAAAGAAACAACAACAGCATAAAAAGGTTACATTGAACAATAATTCAAAGAAAATATTTTGAAGCTAGGCAAAGTCTGCATAATTTAAGTATTAAAACATAATCCTCAGACTATGGAATATTAGAGCTGTTGCTGCTAACTGGCTGTTCTGTCAAGGTGTGAATGTAAAGCCAAAGGATATACAATTGATGCTTAGAGCAAAGGAATCACAGAATCACAGAAAGGTTGAGGTTGGAAGGCAACTCTGAAGATCACCTTGCTCAACCCCCCTGGCTATGCAGGGCCAGCTAAAGATGGTTGCCCAGGACCGTGTCCAGACAGTTTTTTAAATATCTCTAAGGGTGGAGACTCCACAACCTCTCAGGGCAATATGCTCCAGTGCTTGGTCACCCTCACAGGAAAAAAAGTGTTTCCCAATGTTCAGAGGGAACCTCCTTGTTTCATTTTGTGGCTATTGCTTCTGGTCCTCTCACTGTACACCACTGAAAAGAGCCTGGCTCCATCTTTGCACACTCCCTTCAGATATTTATGTACATTGATGAGATACCACTGAGCCTTCTCCAGGCTGAACAGTCCCAGCTCTCTCAGCTCCAGTCCCTTAATCATCCTTGTGGCCCTTTGCTGGATGCTCTCGAGTACATCATGTCCATGTCTCTTGTACACGGAAGCCCAGAACTGGACCCAGCACGCCAGGTGTGGCCTCACCATCACTGAGTAGAGGGCAAGGATCACCTCCCTCAATCACTTAGGATCACAAAGGATCACCTCAGCAACACCACTAATCCAGGATGCTGCTGGCTGCCTTTGCTGCAAGGGCACATTGCTGGCTCATGATCAACATTTTGTCCACCAGGACCCTCAGGTCTTTTTCTGCAAAGCTGCTTTCCAGCCAGTTGGCCTGGAGCATATACGGGTGCTTGAGGTTATTCCTTCCCAGGTGCAGGACATTGCATTTCTCTTTGCTGAACTTCATGAGATTCCTGTTTGCCCATTTCTCCACATCTTTAAAGAGCACAAAAGTGTGTCACCTAATTCAAACATACAAAAACAAAGAAACCACTACACTGCAAACTGGCTTCTTGAACTCTAGGCCAGAGGTGCCCCCGCAAGNCTGAAAAGAGCCTGGCTCCATCTTTGCACACTCCCTTCAGATATTTATGTACATTGATGAGATACCACTGAGCCTTCTCCAGGCTGAACAGTCCCAGCTCTCTCAGCTCCAGTCCCTTAATCATCCTTGTGGCCCTTTGCTGGATGCTCTCGAGTACATCATGTCCATGTCTCTTGTACACGGAAGCCCAGAACTGGACCCAGCACGCCAGGTGTGGCCTCACCATCACTGAGTAGAGGGCAAGGATCACCTCCCTCAATCACTTAGGATCACAAAGGATCACCTCAGCAACACCACTAATCCAGGATGCTGCTGGCTGCCTTTGCTGCAAGGGCACATTGCTGGCTCATGATCAACATTTTGTCCACCAGGACCCTCAGGTCTTTTTCTGCAAAGCTGCTTTCCAGCCAGTTGGCCTGGAGCATATACGGGTGCTTGAGGTTATTCCTTCCCAGGTGCAGGACATTGCATTTCTCTTTGCTGAACTTCATGAGATTCCTGTTTGCCCATTTCTCCACATCTTTAAAGAGCACAAAAGTGTGTCACCTAATTCAAACATACAAAAACAAAGAAACCACTACACTGCAAACTGGCTTCTTGAACTCTAGGCCAGAGGTGCCCCCGCAAGCAAGCAGCTGGGTGTTTAGAATCTTTCCCTTTGGTCTCACTAGACAATCAGAACAAGAGATAAACTGCCTCAAGACTGCAGTCACTGCAGCCTTCAGTGGTATCTTGGATGTCATCACTCACAAAAGACCTTGGTTCTTCTATGGGAGCATTAATACATGTTTATACAACTCAACATGGCACCGTCAGCCATAGAAACAAATAAAAATGTTCCTTTATATAAAGAAGAAAAATGGTGTTTTTAAACACTAGCTCAGAAACTCTCTGATTGCTTAACCATTGATACCTTTATTTCAGACAATAACAAATGTGAAAGAAGTACAATACTCTTATGCAGCAGCCTGCTTGCTGGTCCAGGAACTCAGAAACAATTACTTTGGGCTTTTTTTTCAGATTGCAGAATTAGGCCTTTGAACCCAAGGAAATAAGTGGAGTGTATCTTCAAAATGTAGCAGGAAAAGGGCTGGTTGTTCTACAGCTTCCATCTAGTTTCACCCTATATACTTAAACCAAGACTCACAGTAATTTTTGATATGTCACTGATGGGGTTGGGGGCAGAAAAGGTAGTGTCACCTTTTTCTGTAGCAGGTGCTGGCTCCTGCTCTTTTCCTTGCCTTCCCCTTCCTACCTCCTTTCTTCTTACATTTGTTCCCTCTGATGTTCCCTTTGCTTTGCAGCCTGCCAAGACTGCGGCCACAGCAGAGCTAATGCTAATGGACCTGGCTTACTCCATGCAGCTGGTGTATCTCTGTGCTGTGCTCCCCAGTGTGTGCTGTCATACCTATATCAACCATGCTGCTCCCTTCTCCAGAGCACCCCACATCCCCACTCCCTGGAACAGTCTTGGCAGTGGTCTGTAGTCACCTCCAGACCTGTTGTTGCTCGGAACAGCCAGCAAAGGACCATGCTGCCAGCAGTGACATCTGCTTTTAGAGTCAGTGTCTGGCGGTTGCTGCTCAAACCATCCTGCTCTTGGGAGAGAGAATAATAGGGTCAAAGCCAAAACAGGAGTGCTCACCCCTGGATTCTGCTCGGGAAGGGCTCTGAGCAGAGGTGAATATGCTGCATGTCCTTCAATGGCCTCAAAACAGAACCAATAGCTACACCAGCAGCTCCATCCAGTGAGAGCTGGAAGAAAGAGCAGCAGCTGGAGGTTGTGAGCCATTGTCACCCTTGGAATTGGTGTGCCTTCTACACTAGTTGCAGGGAAAGAGCCATTCTCAAATTACAAGTAGCATCACTAATCACATGCACCAAGATGCTCTAAAGAGAAAGTAAAGATCTGACCAATTAAAGACACTTTTTAGAGTTTCAGGTGATTTTCATAGATCATGAGCAACCTAACACAAGCTTTTGTTCTGGTAAGGGGAGGCAAAGAAATACACTGGGGCAGGGGAGAAAAAGCTAAGTTGTTTATGAAAAGAGGTTTTCTTGAATCAAATAAATACTTAAATGAAATAATGTTTCAGAAAAAAAAAACTCAACAAGAACATTAAAAAATTCTCAAAAGCACATATATGCACATTTTGTGTCCATAGCACCACATGAAAGATTAATGCTTTTCTATATATATATCTTTAAGAAATCTCAAATCAAAATAAATGAAAAAAAAGCTAAAAATAGAGGAAACTTGTCTGCTGTAGTGAACCTGTAGTTTTACTCCTGCCCTTTATCCAGTAAGGCAAGAAAGAAAAAGTAGCATACACTGCCTTTTAATGCAGCAAAGGCCTTTCGCCACTCATTTTGATTAAAGTCCCTTCTCAGTATTCCACATCTGTGAAATACACTTCTCCAGCAATCTCATTTTAATAACATATTCTAATCCATTAAAATCACTCTGGAGAGCTTGCTGTGAACCATGACATTTCCAAATCAAAGTAAAATCAAAGGCCTTAAACCAGGCTGCAGAGCTAAAATTCTCTTTCATATCCCTTCACTTTATGTACAGAGGATTCATATGCTTAAATATACCAAATCATCATGACAGAATAATTATGATGTCTTGTTATGTCATATTTTTGAAACAATGTCAAATACTGAACAGTAGGACCTGCACAAGACTAAGAAATAGCAAAAAACACCAAAGCCAGACAATGATGGATGAAAGACAGCCCATAATGAGCATGTCAAAAGTTTACATTTTCTCTTCTGCTTTACCTGACAGCTGATACTTTTGCAGCACCAAGTGAAGTCCTGTTAGTCCAATGATTTAAATCCTTAACATGATCCTCTATTCCACGTGCTGTCTAGCTGGGTACAAGGCAAACTGTCAATTCCAGGGTGTGACAGGGCTTCTTAACCTCTGCAAAGCTTTGCTTTTCCTGACCAACACTGGGATATAATTTACATGTATTGTTACACATGATTTCTGAGATGTGAGATTGTCTCAATGTGTAGCTAGGTTTATTCGTATTTTTAATCTGTGTACCTGTATAAGGAAATCGTTCTGGGACAAGTCACAGGATCAGACTTTCTTGAAAGCAAACACGTAGCAGGTAGGAAGAAAACTACATTGCTAAAGTAAGCAGGGATAATGGAATACCAAACCAAATGAAAAAAATATTTTTAGGGTTGCCTTCAAGTGATTGCAGGAAACCTGAAGAGCTTAATGTTAGAAACTGTTGAATTTTTATTTGAAGCAGGTCAAGCAGGTGATTTTTGCATCCTCTTCAAATATTGGATTTTAATTTTAGTGCTCTATACATAGAAGAATTAAGCATAGCTATAGAAAAGAGGTAAACATTTCTATGTCATAATTCTTTGCTCTTGTATTTTATCAGAGGTGTTTTATTCTCATCTTGCACAAGTGGAAATAGCTATTTCTATTTTGCAAATGTGTGTAATATGATCAAATCACTTCTTCATCTCCCCTTGGTAAATTTTCACTATAAAGCTCACTTTACAATCATCTCTATTTCTCTTCTCTGACTCCACTTCAATTAAAGGAGATCTTTCTTCATTTTGAAATATCTGAAATAGAACTAACTCCCCATCAATAGTCGCATTAATGCCAAATATAGGGATATGTGGCATCTATCCAGTTCTACTATAGTTTCCACAGTTGTTTGATTAACTCCTGACACAGCACCTCACTGGGACTTGTGTCCCAGGATTGCTACTGTGAGCTAAGCTCTTCTTCTGTGACAGGGAGTCCCAGGACTAAAGCCACCATCCTCTAAAAAGAACCTGCATATTTGTTTTCCAGATACATGAGTTTATACTTTTCCTGTTGAAACCCATATTGTTTACTTTTGGCCATCATATTCCAAAGCTCTAACACTTGTCCCAGTGCCATCACACCAGTTTCTTCACAATTTACTCTCAGAACAGGAAGCATTTCATCAGCATCTTTTATTAATACTTAATGCACATTTTACCTGGCTACAAGACAGAAGTATTTCTTGAGCATATCTCTTCTTTTTTTCTGCATTATTTCTAATTCTGTTTTTACCTTCCATGAATGGGCCAATACCACTGGTGATATCAGGACATGAAAAGCTGAACTACACAAAGTTTTTGAGCTCTAATGCCATTGAAATTATTCCATGGAAGCTGAGATACATTTTAAGGTTTTCCAAACACAGATTTATGTATACTTTATTTTACCACAGTCCATTTTGATTTAATTAATGTAGCATTAAAAATAAAAAAAGGGATTATTTTTCTTGTGTCACAGTTTTTAGTATAATCTTAATACCATCCATTAATCTTAAGATTGATAAACTTTCTTCAGAAATGCCACACAATTTCCTATAATTAAAAAAATAAGGGCTAATAGTTATAATAATAACAACAAAAAATATCATTAAGACCCTTAACTTCAGCACACCTCTTGCTTTATATCACTGGTACTTTATTTCACAAGGTGAATTTTAGATTAACTACAAAATAATTTGGCCTATCTGTTTACTAGATAGGCTGGACTTGTTTTGTAAAGATATTATAATTATGTTTTTATAAGGTAAATTTGCAACCCAAGAAAAACACACTCAAAAAGCCCTGGGCTGAGAGAAATTCAGTAATTTTGAGTTTCTTCTGCTAAGGACCCCTTTGACATTTTAACAAGTCTCCTGAACACTTTTCCTTTCCCATCTATTTCTAGATGGCCCTTGCTGTCCCCAGCCCTGAACCCTGCCCTCCTTCCAAAAAATCTCAGCCATCTTTCCTTCAGGGACAGCTTGACAAATCGATGCAGTGATAAAGGCTTATTACTCCTGCTGCTGCTCTGACTCTTCCCATCTGCCTGGAAGAGCTACAGTAAGAGCACAGAAATGGACATAACCCCTTGCTGTAACATAGCATCTTCTAGACATTTTCCTGCCATATGGAATTGCGATTTATAGCTCAAATTAATGAACACATACTACCGCCTCCCCCAGGGGTGTTTGAGAGGGACCTTTTGGAGCCACTGGTCTGTGACATCCAAAAGCAGTAGGCCACTTTGGTTTCTGTAGGAGCAACACATGGACTTCTTTCTGGTGGGAGCACTAGGGACAGCATAAGGTATTTTTTCTGCTGGCCGGTGGAAATGGGCAGCTTCTCCCTTGGCAGCCAGGTTGCATTGCTTCACTGAGCAAGCCTGGCTGATTGCATCCTCATCCTTCTGCCATCAGCACCGTTTTAAGTAGGGAGGATGCTGGCATACTTCTCCCCTCTGAGCAAAGCAGATTAATAGGATTTTTCTTATTGCTTAAGGTTTCATGTTTTCTACTGCCACAGGCAGACAACAACTATTACAACAGCTATTAAGCATATCAAAATTTACTTTCAAACTTCTTCTCAAACCACTAGCCTAGGCACTTGAGCAATACTGATTACCATCTGAGAATTTTGAAATAATAGTAATAATAATAATGTGACTCTAGGAGGCTCTAAAGGAAAGTTTATATCTAAAATGTATGTAGGAAGGGGATGAATCAGAACCAATTATGTCAATACATTAATTATTGTACTCATATTAATAAATCAACATGTTCATATTATTATACCCAGGTTTATATTATTAAATACAGAGGGGAAACAAGTGTCACAAACAGGTGAACAAAAGGTTTTTCCTGGCAGGATGAAATTATGTGAACCTAAAGATTCACAGTGCTTCAGAAGGCTTGAGGCACTTTAAGAATTCAGTCTTTCTGCCTGCCTGTATGTAAAAGATTTAAATCTGCTTGCATGCTTAGATTTTAAGATAACATGTAGGTAACAGGTCACATATGTGCAGGTACAGTACAGTGTTTGGAACAGCTGAACCTTGTAAATTAGCAGAAGCTTGGAAGCTTAGCAAAATCCAACTTTAAGTTAAATAGCAAAAATAATGGTATGTATACATATGTATAATTTGACAATACATTAGGTTTTGCTATTCTCTGCTAAGAATGATACCTTTAATCTCTTGCTGCATCTGAACATTTATCTGGCAAACACAATCACGATTTTTTTCATCAATATTACAAAAATTGTGCCTCAAATAAAAATATTATTGTCATGGGACAAAACTTTAGAAAATATATGCAGAAGTTACAGTAGCATCCAGGAGTTCATATTTTGTAGCCATTTTCATTAGGGAAAATCTTTATTAACAGTTAGCATTTTTTTCCTCAGCAAAGCGCTTTCAAAACATTTGCTAATTAAAACCTCTATATCTTTCAGACAGTAAAAGTGCCTTTTCCAACCTGCAACAGCTATGTAACTTATTTTATTAGTGGTTTAGTAATAAAGTCAGATAAACCTTTGATTTAATAATTAGCATTTATAGAGTGTTTTCTGCCTTCCAAGCACTTTGCAAACATTAACTAATTAATTCTTGCAACTCCCCTGTAATTTGGGGAAACAAGTATGTTCATACACATTTGCCTATGGTTTAGGAAAGAAAGTATTATCTCAGACATTTTATAAAACAGAGAATTAAGACGTATAAATTAAGTTATTAACTTAATTCCACAAAGATGGAAATGAGAGTAGGAACTGAAATTAAATTATTCTCCTCATCCTCTTCTGTACTGAAGTCACTCGACTCTTCCACTGCTTTTCTTTGCAGAGGTCCAGCCAGGTTAGCCAAAGCAAAGCAAAGCTTTGGATGCTAAGCAGGTCCTTCCATCTTACTTTTACCCAGAGTCTCAGGCCACTTGCTTGTGGTGCGTGCAAACCTCAGGAACACATGAAACAGGTTTGCCTGTGCGTGCTGGCCATGGGGATATGGCCGTTGGACACGGAGGACACCACAGCAAAGGGTTGTAGTCCCCTTGTAAAAGAGGAATATTGTTTGTTCCCTTTCTTTCCTTTGGGTTTGCTGATTTGTTGCCTACAATGATACAGCCTTCCTGTCTACTGCAATCCATCTAGCTACAGTGTTCTACTGCATTTTAACCATATGATAGACATGCACCTCTGCTTATGCTGTAGGTGGAATGAGGAGAGTACGAGCTGCAAGAAGACTGTGCCATGGCCCTGATGGTATCAGAGGACAATGAGGAGGCATTTGCAGTGTTTTGACTCAGCAAAGCAGGTAAGGTCTCTTGACTCACACACGGGCTTTAGGAAATTTCCTGAAATTAATATACCTTTTTTTTATAGCAAATACAGGCCATTAACAAGATTTCAAAATGAATGGCTTGTTTTCAGTTAATTTAAGAATATCATCAGGTACAAAGGCCCAATTATTTGTCATTCTTTCTTTTTGCGAAATGTTGTGAATTAATGTTACTGTATAAGTTTTTGTGTATTTTTGTAAGTGTATTTTTGTTTGAGTGATTAAATAGTAAGCCACAAATGGATTATATCACTGCTGTGTATCAATTGCTCTTCAACCAACATTTAAAAAATCCAAGAAACTTCAGGACATTTTTAATAGCTCAACCAAGCCAAGTTTTCATGTCATGGTGTCTTCTTCAAGCAAGAGAAATGGAGTGAAACAGCAACAGAGAGATATCTGCTAATGCACATGTAATCATTACATTCAGATAAACAAACAGTTTTGTGAAGATTAGAGAATTAGGGGCTAAGCATTCCTTGGTGATCAGCTATTTGTTAACTAGTGGTTCTGTTTCTGTAAGGAGAGTCTGTCAAGTGGAGACTACTAGGAAACAGAACAGTGCTGCATTTCGTATTTGGTGTGCCAAGCACTATTTCTCTACAGAGATTAACAGATTTATTTTTTTTTGCTATTTTATTGTATTTATAATTAGCCGTCTGGAAAAAAAAAGTTCTCTTTTAGCATCTGCAGTGATGCATTGATTCTTTCATTACAGCAAATACACATGACCCCCGGTGTTCAACTGTAAACAATAATAGTTACTGGCTTCATTAGAAGCTAGCAGATGGCTTATAAGTTCTCATGGTAGCTTTTATCCATTTGAGGCTTGCAGTGTGCAAATGTTTATCTTTTAAACAGGATAAAACAATGTAAAAGTGACTCTGTGCTTCGTTTTTATTAGTAGCAATTAATTTGTATTGCAGATTTGAATGTGAGTATCTGAGTGCACTGTCAATTTTTTCCTGGCTACAGGTAAAATACTCTCTGGGCCTTGCCGCTGCCTCTGTGGCATTTTCTGTACCAGAAGAAATGAGGCCAAACACCACTTCTGGAGCTTTGAGAGAACTGTATTTTTTCTTAGTAGGACTCATAAACGCAGCCCTCATTCCCCTCCCCCTTCCCCTTCCCTTTCCCCTTCCTCTTCCCTTCCTGTCCCACTCCCCTTCCCTTCCCAAATCAAGTGGTGCCCCCTTGCAGCAGAGAGGCAGCACTGCCTCCAGTTCACCCTGCGCACTGGGGATGTGACCATGGAAATCATTAGTGCCATTTTGTCATTCCAAAACATTACTTGCACAAATTTTTATGTACAGTTTTGGAATACCTGATGAATAACAGCTCATTTACTGACATCACCAGACAGGTGCCCGGAGTGTGATGAACTTCAGGATGCTTCCCAGATAGGCTGCAGGCAGTTGCAATGACTGTCAGACATAACCACCTCATTTATTATGTAACCGGGCAGAGCTATTGGAAGACCAGTTAATCTTCAACAACATTTAGTAGAATACAACAGCTCTTTTAAAACAGAATGGTTTTATTTTAGTGTGTGAGTCTTTCATGGTTTTTCTCATACTTCTAATACAGCCCAGGCTCTCATTACTATTTTAATGTACTCAGTTTTGTTGGTAGCTGGATCAAGCTACATTATCAAGAAATAGAAGCATGGCTCATATCTTAAATATGGTGTTAAATGCCTTAAGTTCTCTTTGAAAGCACAGACACATGACAGTGCAAACTTCCTCAAACTGTTGCACTGCTGTGTCTCATCTGGATCTGCACATGGAGGAGCCAATAGGTAGTTCATAGTTTGTGTTCATTCAGTATTGGCTGGTCATGGTTTCTTCACACTAAGGCATAAGCATTTGACTGGCTGATTTTTACAATATGAATGCCTCTCTTCAGATATAAATCAGCCATTTGTTTCAGAAAGGACTATAAAAAATTAGAAACTTTTGTATAGGGAAAGTCTTATTTTGAGGGTTTTAAATGAACCTGACTGCATGGGCCTTGTGTTTCCTTATTGCACAGTAAGGGCATGAGTATCAAATCAGGGAGCTTTTTTGAGTAAACAGTGTTCTAGTGAATCCTTAAGGTTTCATATTATATTTTCATTTCCTATATTCAGTTTTAACATTCAAAATTACTGTTGTTTGGAGGGATATCTGCACCTCCTGGAAGATATATTGGAATTTTGCTTTCAGAGCATGTATTTTCAAATGGTTTTCTTTTCTGTTTTGTTAAAAATAATATTTGCCTAAAAAACTTTCTTTCTTCTAAGCACATCTGCTCTTGCTTCTACCTCACCTGAAGATCTAACCCTTATTCTTCAATGAAGAATAAGCAGCAGGAGCAGATGAGCTTTCAAGAAATAAAAATTCTATTTTCATGCAAATGTACTAGTAATTAAAAACAATGGGAGGGAAAAAAAGGCAACTTAATATGTAATACCTTCAAATTTAATTTGAAGCATAATAGTTTTAAACTTTTCCATAAGAACTCCCAGACTCTTTATGTGGTTTAGTTTTGAGAACAGTTAAGAATTGTCATTCAGATTAATGGGTTAGTTTTTCTTATCAAAAGACACCTTTAAAAAATGTTTGGGGGTAATAGTAAGAAATTTGAAAAGTTTTTTCCACTGTGGTTTGAAATAAAGTTATTTAAATTCCTAAGTAAACTGAACTTCCATTCAAGTCTGTGGCTGTACTCAAAAAGCCAGCATAAGGCCTACTACAAGCCCCACATGACTTCCACTATGGAAAGTATGCCAAGCTGTACCTTCAGCGTTTACTGTTGCTTCATTAACTACCTCACCTTTCCTGAAGGAAACATTTTATTGAAAAACGAAGACTCTGGTTTTATTCTGTTTTACCATTCCTTATTAATTGTTTCAAAGCTTATGAAATCAGGAAGGGGAAGATACTTTGTGGTAGTAATGCGTTCCACAATTCTATCCTTTTAAAATTGAGATTTGAGAGAGATCTAAGTTATACCTATTCTATTCTATTCTATTCTATTCTGTTCTATTCTGTTCTCTGACTCCATTAAAATAAAGTTTGGGATCTTGATCATTCTCAAGTCTCTCACATGAAGAGAGTGACAAGCACACAATTCACAATAAAATACAATAATTGCCTGAGCATTGGACCTAGTTCTGCAAAGTTGTAAGGCTGCAGGGTTGGAATGCATAAACAACTGCCATATTATCCTAAGCTTTTTAAATTCATTACTCAGTATATAGAAGTAGTCACAGCTGACAAATGATATGTGCACCTTTATTCATAGAAATAAGCCTATTTCTGACAGTTTTGGAAATGCTGGGCGTTACACACACACATACATATATATGAACAATGGAAAGCTGCATAATTTACATCCCACAGAATAAAGAAGTGAGGTATTGATGATTTATTTATTGATTACACTTACATTTAGATGAGGAGATGCAGGAACTGATAAACAATATAAATATTTTAAAATTCTGTCAGTGATAATCTAAAGGGAGTATTGTGATTTGCAGTAATACTTGGAAAAATTCATTCATTGGTGCTTGAAACTAGAATTTCTTGTACAGCAGGCTGAGCTGCATCCCATGGACTTAACAGGGACTTGGTAATGCCCCATCCACATCAGCTAATTCTTTCTTCCTTTGCATTTCTGCTTATTATTTGGTTTTGGTAGTTTTTCTTCCTAGGGAAGGGAAGTGGACCAGAAGAACAAAGTGAGACAGCTCTGTGGAAAACCATTCCTGTAAGTGCTGTGAATAGGACTTACCAGTACATTTCAGTCCTCCAAATTTCAGTGGAATTAAGAAATAGAGGACGCTAATAGAGGTTGGGTGTAGCTATGATGTTTATGGCAACCCATGCTCTATCAATTTATTCCTGGGTAAGATTTACTCAAATATTTTAGCTTCACTTTCATGAAGACAATTGGAACTCCATCATAGGTTTGCTTAGCTGGTGCCTTGAGTTTCTTGTGATAATGAACAATTAAAGCTAACCAAAAGTGCTTATATTTTATAATTGATTTAGTAGTTCTTTGTCTCTCAAGATTAATGATTCCCCTGTGCTCAGAAAATAATGCTGTTAGTTGAGGCCTGAAGCCATATTATTTTTATTGCAAACATCATGGATGAAACATAATTTTTGTCAGTTATGATTGGAGGGGATAAAACAGATTGTTCATAAAAGTAGAGAATATAAAACACAATTTTCAAGACTACTGTATAGATGTCGTGGTGGTCCATGAAACCACAGGTACCGTTTCCTAAACACCTGGTGGGCTGAGGCAGGGAACTGGGAGGGTTTCACTTACCACTTAGGGTCACGGGCAAGAGACTGACATGACTCGTGGAGAACAGTAGAACAGCTGAATTTATTAACTATTTACAACAAGAAGCAGGGTATTGAAAGAGAGAAACTGCATCTTACACAAAAGCACTTCTCCTCCACCCCTCCCTT
>VZTO01009464.1:151513-190823 GCA_013400615.1 Syrrhaptes paradoxus | reverse complement strand
TGGCTCCCGGATCCATGCCGCTCCCGGCCGCGCGGCGCTTCTCCCGACCGCGCGGCACTTCCCCCGACCGCGTGGCGCGGCCGCCGCCGGAGCCACGAGCGGCCACGCAGCGCGTGGCGCCTCTTCCAACCGTGCTGGAAAAAGAGGGGGGGAGGGGTGTGAGTCCTTCCCCGATATGTTCTTCAAAGAGGCGCGATTGGCTGATCCTGCCTTAGGGCCTGGCTTGGGGTCGGTTGGTCCTGAGCGGGACCCTAAGCCAACACCTTAACCCCTTCCTTGCTGCCAGAAAACACATAACAATAGATCATAGCTGATAACCATTTAGTTATAAACGAGGTATGAGTAANCTGGGCTACAGCATCTTGTTCGAACAAACCCAGCAGGCTCCCGGATCCATGCCGCTCCCGGCCGCGCGGCACTTCTCCCGACCGCGCGGCACTTCCCCCGACCGCGTGGCGCGGCCGCCGCCGGAGCCACGAGCGGCCACGCAGCGCGTGGCGCCTCTTCCAACCGTGCTGGAAAAAGAGGGGGGGAGGGGTGTGAGTCCTTCCCCGATATGTTCTTCAAAGAGGCGCGATTGGCTGATCCTGCCTTAGGGCCTGGCTTGGGGTCGGTTGGTCCTGAGCGGGACCCTAAGCCAACACCTTAACCCCTTCCTTGCTGCCAGAAAACACATAACAATAGATCATAGCTGATAACCATTTAGTTATAAACGAGGTATGAGTAAGTACATTTGATATATTAATTTTTTCTCCATATAATAACATAAAGCAAGGAACTCGCAGTAAGTCCTTTTTTTACAGTGCAGTCATAAGATTGCTTCCATTTTTGCTTCTACCCTCATTTCATTTTCATAGCTTTATTCACTACATGCCCATTAAGAACATTATTATATTTCTTCCAACCTATTAGAAAGACTTATAAAAATTTCTAGATGTCTTGAAAGCTTTGTAAAAGAAACAATTAAATGCAAAATTGTCCAGAACAGGATCCCAAGAAACTATTCTCGAATACATTGGGCCTATTTCTATTCATCATTGTACTCACAAAGAGCAGAAATAATACCATTGATGCCAGTCATGCTAACAGCAGATTGCTCTATTTTGCATATTCTACCAAAAGATGGTCATTAGTATTGCAAAACTGAGCATTCAAAAGTTAGAAGCTGACAATATTATGAAAAGAAGCATTAGGAGATTGCTTTAAGGAGGGAGAGTAGGGATAATTTGTATCTTAATGTGTGGATACAAAATCTGGAAATCTACCACAGGTGGACATCCAAATGTCTTTGAGGAAAAATTCTTTATGAAAATATTAGATATGAAGTATAGATCTAAGATTCATCATAAAGTTTGAGAGCACCTTTATATTACCACCACTCAGTAAGATGATGAAAATATCTGAGATATGTTAAGAATTAAGCAAGAACAGCCATACTGACTTAGAGAGGTTTAATAACACAGAGGATCTACAAAGACCATCACAGATTAGTTCATCCCCTTGCTGCGAGGATTCAGATGGGACAAAGAGAAGGTTTATTTTCTTCTCAGTACCTTGATTCCCAGCAAAAAAGCCTCTGAGAAGGGATCCCACACAATCACTGCTTTCAGTCCTGTTTTCTCCACGGGCATCTGACATGAGTAGGAAGGTAGCTGTATTGCTCTAGGTGGTGAAGGTTAGAACTCACTGTGAAAAAAGACCTATCTCGTCAAGTCTAGTCTAGTCTAGTCTATTAATTTTCTTATGCTGCCTTTACTATCTTACTATTTTAATTCCTTCCAATTATGACTATCCTCATTTAACTGCTGCCCTAACAATATTAGGGAAACATAGGAATCTTTTGGTTTTGCTTTGTTGAGGAGGGATCTGGATTCTGTATTTTCTTCTTCCCCCTATCCTCAGTCCTTCCAGAATTTTGTGTCACGCAGGTGGATGTTCTCCTGATAGAGGCTGACAAAGAAGCAACTCTGTCAAGTCATAACCTCAGATTCTTCATCCCCTAGCTTTCAGTTAGCTTGGCTTGAGGCTGCAGTACACTGAGATCTCAGATTTTCAGACTTCCCATCTATGAAAAAGCAATATGGAGAGTGGAGAATGCATTTTATGTGTCCAGAATATGCTCAGAGAAAAAGTCATTTTGTAATTCTGTCAGTCACTAGTGTGTCTGCTGGCATAATTACCAGTTCACTGCACAAAGACAGCCAGACAAGTAAACTGATAGACAGAACTGTTAATCTTTGTCTTCTTGGGACAGATTCAAACTAATATTCTAGTTTTCCATTCTTTTTACACTCTTCTGTACTATGGGTCTGGATTTAGCATTCTCCATCTTCTGCATATAAATTTTGTCCTTTCTAGGTGCTGCCAGATATTGAATGGCTAATTGTATTTATGTGGCATTTTACATTCTTACCGAATGGTTTGAGCATAATTTAATATAATCATTTATCTAATTACTCGGTGGTTTAAAATTTATATTGGACACTGACAGGTCTTTGACATGCTCAGTACAGCCCATCATTTAGGGCATAATCTCTGTTATTTTTTAAATTTTCTTTGGCTTATTTTTATACATTTTAAATTTTCACTTCTATGGCATATACATATCCACTTTTTTTTCCATTCAGTTTGAACTGTATTTTCCTCCTTTCTGTTCATGACCAGCTGTCACCTGTATTCCTGACACATCAAATTGCACACCTTGAAGCTCTGTCAGTTTTCCAGTTCATTTGTATGACAAAGATGAAGATCTAATGCCAAGCTCTGTGGTGCTGCATTTGTCATCTTCCTTTTGCATTTATGGTCATTCCTTGACTTTGTAAGCAAACCAGTTTGTTATCCAGTTGAGTATTACTTCCTTACCTTCTTACCCTATTCATTAATAATGTATTTGGTACTGGATTAAAAGCTTCCTTGGAATCCAAGCGAATAATGTATACTTCCTTACTCTTGTCTGCTTTTATTGTCATTTCCTCAAGGAAATTCAGCTAGTTTGTTATGCATTATTTCCATTTTGGAAATCTTCACACCAAAATATTAAAAATTCTATTTGCATGGAAGGTCTGGGCAGTTTACTAAAACAGAAATGTTCTTCTTGTATTTTTAGATACCTGTCATGATGCCATAAGCAATATTTAACATTTTACTGAAAGTACATAAAGCAATGTATTTGGTACTGTACCCAATGCAAAAATATGTTTTCACATAACAGAAAGGGACTACAGCCTAATAGAGAACAAAGTAGATTCCATCAAAGAATAACTTAAAATGTCATAAAACATATATTTTACACACAAAAATCTGCCAATCAAGTTTTTACCTCAGTTATAGTTTCACAAAGTACCCTGGGGTGTGACTCTATAGCAATGCGAAGACAACAAAGGAAATATGAGTCTGCAAAAATGTCACAAACACATTAAATCTAAAATGTATCCATTAAATTTGATAGAAGAATTACTGTTCCAACCTAATTAGGCTGTTATATATTTAGAAGTGGAATTCCTTTACAATTCCTTGCCACTGAAACCCCTATGAATTCAACAGGGATTCATGGTGAAAAGAAGTCTGATTTAAGACTTCTGCCATATGCTGTTGTCCTGGGTTAAGCAAGGCAAACCCATCACAGCTGTCCTTTTGACTTCACTGAAAATTTTGTGGGCATGTGTAGTGGGTTAAGCAGAGGGGAGCTAATTTTTTTTTTTTTTTTTGAGATAAGATAAGCAATGTGCACTTTATTAACAGCATGTTTTTTTTTCCTTACCTACTTCATACTACATTTTTTTGTGCTTTATTAATTTATATGGATTTTAAATAATGACAACAAAGAAACAGAAAAATGTTAATATCTTATCTTTTGGCTGCATGAAATCAGAAGAAAAAAGCCTGAGTTTGTGACTCTCCATACAGAGAGAATACAGTCATGTTCCACATGCAAAGCATGTGTCGTGGGTTAAGTAGAGAGAGTTATTTTTTTTTTCCTTTTCTTCATAAATAGCTATCAAGAAGCTATGTTTTGGATTCCTGCTCAGGAGAAGCTGATAAGCGATGTTTTTGTTCTGCTGCCAAGGTCGGCAGACAAGCAAAGAGACACAGTCCAGCTGCTAGCCTGCGATTTGCTCTTAGGTTAAGATTGAGAACCAGACTGACCAATTATTATTCCATTCCATGCACATTATACCTAGTATATAGGTGAGGACCCTTCTGGGAGATTGCTCTCTTTTGCTTCCCTTGGGCTCCGGATCATCTCGCTTCGGGTGCCTGCATTCGCTCTCCCAAGGCCTTCCCCCCTCCCCCCCCCACGCAGGTAGCTCTGGCCCGGGGACGCTCGTTATCTCCATTCCGTGAGTTTTGGGATCCTCCCTCTCTGGCGGGATCATCAGCTGTGGCCAGGTGGTCATTTTCCCCCACTTGGTCAGCTCTCGGTTCTGGGACGCTCGGACTGTTATCTCTGTTCCGTGAGTGCCTCTGGGAGCGGTGCACCCTCCCCTCCCATTTGGGGGAATCGTGAGTGTAGTTTCTGGGGATCGTTAGCCTGCAACAGGCTGAGCCTTTGGTCATCAGGTCGGGGGGCAGTATAATTGTATATCACCCATTCCCTCCCCCCTCCGGGGTCGTTAGCCGGGAGTGAGCTGGGCCTTTGGTCATCGGGTGGGGGGGGCAGTATCACTGTTTATCACATTGTATATTTGTATATAGTATTATTTTCAATATTATTGTAGTTTAGTTTTGTAGTATAGTTATTAAATTGTCCTTATCTCAACCCATGAGTCCTTTTTTTTCCTTTACCCCAAAACCTGGGATACACATTTAGCAAAAGCCACTTAGCTAGTCAACACTAGAGGATCTGCCAATCAGGCTGGTTCTGCCCAGTCAGAACCTTTTCAATTTACCTCTTTAATTCTCTCCCCTATCATTAGGTGGGGGCGGAGACTGTGTGAGCGGGTGTGTGTGGTTTGGCCCCCAGCCAAGGGCTAACCCGTCACAGCATGGTCCCATAAACTTGACCTCTACAGCCAACTTCACAAATTGTTAGTCAGCCTTAGACTCTAGCTTAGAGGAATGGTTCTCCAGCTGTTCTTGTGACTTAATCTTTTACCACAGTGGCTGACATGTCCTACCATTTCTTCTTGAGGTTTTCTGGCTCCTGGTGATTGTCCATCATGACAATTGATTTCTTGGACCATGCAAGCCTAAAGCCTCCTGAACCACACTAGATATAGTTGTCACTGTGGGGTCTAATAGTGAAGTGACAGAGCTGACATCTCTCTCTACATAGTCTTGGACCAGTGGGTATCCTTCGTGGAGTATTCTCTTTCTCTCCCTTCAAAGATGAGACATAGTTTGTATTGTGTGTTTAGGGACTTCACCAGTCTCTGGGACTGCAGCAGTTCTTCACAACAAACCTTTGTCCCACTAACCATTAATTTTTTGCTACCAGCAGCACACACTGTCATCTCATTAATGGCTCCCATTTCAAAGTAATTTATGAACATGCTGAAGGGCATATCTCAGGCATACCTCCACTTGTGACCTCCTCCACTATGAAAACTGACCATTTACCCTGGTGCTCTGTTTTTTTATGTTAACTATTTATCCATGAAGAAAGCTTCCCTTTTAAGCCCTCATTGTTTAGATAGGTTCAGGATCCCCTAGCCTAATTGTCCTGGTTTTGGCTGGGATGGAGTTAACTTTCTTCATAGTAGCATAGTACAAGAAGGCTGATAACATACTGATGTTTATATTTGCTGTGAGGACAGTCAAGGACTTTTCAGCTTATCTGCTGTGCCAGTGCTGGCAGGTCCAGGAGAAGCCAGGAGGGAGCATAACCCCAATTGCTAGCGTAGGATTTGACCTTAGGTTTAGGATTGAGACATAGACTGGCCAATGCTGTATTCCATATCATGCATGTCATGCCCAGTATATACATGAGGGCTGTCCAAAAGTTCTCTTGCTTGCTCTCTCTGGGTTGCTCCTCTGTCTGGGTCGGCTTTCGCTCTGGGTCACCCCACACTTGGGGTCTCCTCACTCACTCAGTCAGCTCTTGGTCTCTCAGACACTAGCTGGGAATGGGCTGAGCCATGGTGATCAGGTGGTGAGGAGTTTACTGTGTATCACTCATTTGTATATTTATGTATTTATATGTTACTATTATCATTATTATTTTTATCATTATTATTTTCAATGTTATTGTACTTTAGTTATTAAATTATTCTTATCCCAACCCATGAGTTGAGTTGGGGGGGGGGGTAAGGTGAGCGAGCGGCTGTGTGGGGTTAGACTGCTAGCCAGGCTTCAAAACCATAACGCTAATGTTGTCCCTAAGGAACCTCTTAAGGCCTGTCCTCTCTCCCATGGGGTTCCAGTTCTTGCTTTCAGTCCCACCATCCCTGTCAGGATTGTATGGAAACAAAGCTTAATCACAGGCCTTAAGGCCCCTTGTATAATATTCTCCCTTGGAATCCTCTGGACACCTGCCCTGCATTTCCTTCAAGTTCCTCTTCCACCATCAGTTTCATCATGCCCTTTAAGCTTTCTGTTTTTCCAGCCTTGACCCTAGCCCTTGGGACTAGCCTTAGCGTGAGGCTGTATTCATGTTATGTTCAAATTTTATTATGGGCAAGAATGTAGTGTTAGTCTCGTTAGTGTTTTAATAATCTAATGGTACAAATTACCCCATTAATACAGAAAGAATAAATTAACAATACAGTTAAAATTCACAGAATCACACAGAATCACAGAATCACAGAATGTTAGGGATTGGAAGGGACCTCGAAAGATCATCTAGTCCAATCCNTTTTTTCTCATGTTCAAGTGGAACCTCCTGTGTTCCAGCTTGAACCCATTGCCCCTTGTCCTATCACTGGATGTCACAGAGAAGAGCCTGGCTCCATCCTCCTGACACTCACCCTTCACATATTTATAAACATTAATTAGGTCACCCCTCAGTCTCCTCTTTTCCAAGCTAAAGAGACCCAGCTCCCTCAGCCTTTCCTCATTGTTGTATAGAAACTTTTTTTGTTTCTACTGGTGCTGTGCTCACCTTCTTGCATGTCCCACTGGGTCCTAAGGTTGACAACTTCCACCTTCTTTAAAAAGATTGCATTAAAATGTAGGTGTTATGAGTCCTTGCCCTCCTGTCTCCTATGCTGGAAAGAGTTTGATGTTGACAGTAGAGTAGGAGTTTCTTTCCCCTGTGTTTTGATGCCTGCTTAGGTTTTCTTACTATGGTATGCATCCTTCTCATTACCAAAGCCTGAAATTTGCCCCACAGCCTCCCATAGCCCCTTTCAATGTAAAGAGCCACTGTTACAATGGGGTGGTTAGGCTTTTACCGTATAAAGTATCCACAGACCAAGCTCAACCCAGTTAGGCAATACCTACCTGACCACCAGACATTTGTCATACACTGAAAAAAAACCCAAATTAAAATCATCTCAAGTCAAGACAAGCCCAGACAGCTCCTGAGACTTTGCACTGTCAGGTCACTACAGAGTCTCTGACCTTTTACTAGTATTGGCAAAATTACATTTACTGAGCTACATCTGAATGCACTGAAAAGAATAACATTGGATAGTGTCTCATTTTACCAGTAATAGGTTTTTTTTGTTTCCTGGGCCTTTTACTCCATCTGGGAACATAAGCCACACTCTTCCAACTACTTTTCCTCAGTCTTGCCCCAAGACTAATGTCAGGCCAGGCTGAACACGCTTAGGATGCCCTCCCATAATGTTCTCCCTCTCAAACCCCCCAAGTCCTTCCTTGCCGTTCCTCAGTGGTCTTTTTTCAACCTCCAGTCTCACCATCCCTGTAGACATTCCAGTTTAGCAAACCTTGATTCTAACCGAACTCTAGTCTTTTAGAAATCGAAGTAGACTGTATCAACATGATTACCCCCATATTATCCATATCCTTTTTGGCTCCTTTGAAAAGCTTTTATCAGAATTGTAGAGCAGTATTTTCCTCAACAGAATGCTAACTCTTCCCAAATAAATCAGATCTATCCAGGTGTCCCAAATTCTATTCCTTATCATGTTTTCTAGTAATTTGCCCAAAACACGTCAGACATACATTCCTACCATTCCCTGGATTTTCTCTGGAACCTTTTTAAAGAATTGATGTCACATCTGCCACCTTCCAAAAGCAAGGCAATTTTAAGCAATAGGTTACGGCCTGCTGTGAGTAATTCAGCTCTTTTGTCCTTGAGGTCCTTTAAAAATTTGGAGTGAATACTATACAGTCCTGGTGATTTTCACTTTATCTATTTATTCCGTGATCTCTTTTACAGTAATTTCAATTTCAAACTGCTCTTCAGATGGATCCCCTGCCAAGAAGGGTTCTGGTTTTGGAATCTTCCCAGTTCCTTCCACAGCTAACACCAATGCAAAAAATTAACTTCTCTGCAACAACCCTGTCTTCTCTAAGTATTATTTTATGAAAACCAACTGGCCTTACAGATTCTGGCAAACTTCCCTGCTCCCAATGTGTTTTGTAGAGAAAAGGATTATTAGTTTTGATTCCTTTGTTAGTTTTCTTTCAAATGCTTTTTGGTCTGCCTTATTATGTTTTCACATTTAACCTACCAGAGTTTGTAACTCTTTTTTCTTGTGTCATTTGAACATGACTTCAGCATTTTCAGAGATGTATTTTTGCTTATAACAACTTCACTTATGCTGCTGGTAGGTTACACCAGCTTCCTTCTGCCCTTTCTGAAGTCTTCCCTAAGAGAAAGTATGCATTTCTACTACAATATCCTTAAATAGGTTCCTTGGTGCCTGTACAGACTTGAGACTCCGAGCTGCCCTTCGCTTCCTTTTTACAAACTTCCTCTTTCTTGACTTTGTTATTCTTTTTCGAATTAAAACAAAACTGTAGGGGAAAAGTGCCTGAGTGCCCCTAGCTGTTCCTTGACCATGATCTAGTGTAGTTGTTGTTGAAGGAGATTCCTGGCAGGGTTCCCTTCCTCAGAGCTGGGTCCGTAGAGAACAAAGAAATAAAAATGTGAGGAGATATGTCGGGATACGTGCATGTGCTGTTCTAGGACTTTCTGTGTTCTTACCTGCTCTTGTTTTTTCCCCTACTCCTATGGATAATTAATTCATGCAGCTGCCCTATGCTTCTCTCCCTCATACCACCACTGGTTTTGGTAAACAGTTGTCCCTATTTGTATTTTTGTGGCATTCTTATTAACATTTTGGTACCATGGCAGTGGGGAGTGATTGGACTTCTCTGACATTGTATCTGGAATGACAATGGTAGTCAGTGTGATAGGTAGTAGCATGTGCGTGAGATTCCCTGATAAAGCAACAGGGACAACTCTTCATGGTATCTGTTCAGTGACCCAGCTGGTTCATGAGTCTTGCACACACAGGGTCAGCAGAGCCAAAGGGAATGGCTCAGTACTGAGGCCTCCATGCAGAAGTCAGTTGTGACAACTGCAGTGAATGATTACTAGACTGTGCAGAAGGAAGGTGTAGGGCTCTCTTCAACCTCACATGAGGGACCTTGCATACTTCGGATTACTCAGCCACCAGTCAGGCTCATAGGAAGGTCTGTTGCTCAGGGCGATGGTCTGCTTGTCTGAAGTGTACTGTACCTTTGGATATAGGGGAACTGACCTGGCCTGGGAAATCTGTATCATGGCTAAGACAGTTCAGTTATGGCATTCAAAAGTTAAATCAATGACTTTTCAAAATAATGTGGTATAAAAATGATAACAGACTGGGATTCTTCTTACTTCCTTTTTATGGTATTTTTTCAGACTGCTATTGCCAGGTTCTTTACTATTCATGTTTCTCTGCAACCCAGTTTAGAAACCTTTTGAAGAAGAGCTGAGGAAAAGCTGAAAAGATTTCAGCTGAAAGCTGAAATCTAAAAATTAGAACTTTTCTCCATGCCATGGCACTTTCCAATTGATGGGAACCAGTGAGAAAATTGAAAGCCTGGCTCCTGCCTACCACTTTAATTAAAAATATAGTCAAATGTGAAAATAAACATGTAGGAGTAACCCATTCTGACATATTCTAAATTTGGGATCAAAGAGATAAGCTTGTCACAGTGGGCTCCCACAGAAGTTGGGGAGATAAGATTCCTGAGGCTTTGATCAGCTTTGGCTGATCCTGAGCTGTCATTCAGTGGTTTGTATCCCTGGAATATATAGTCATGGTTACAGTATGTTCCTTCTTTAGTATGCACAGATCTCTGCTCTGCAGAAAGGAAAGGATTTTAAGCTCTTTTGTAAGATCACAAAGATTAAGATCTTGCACAGCATAAATACTGTTTTATTTATTTGTCCTCTAGCAGTGAGGCACCACTATTATGGGTGGGATTTTCCCTTTACCACTACTCTTGCTATATCCCACTTCCAGCACTATCCATTTTGAGCTATAGCTATTTTACTTATTTTTGTTCTGTGCATTAGTATTTGCCAGCGAGTCATCATGAGTACAACAGAAATTCTGTGCAAGCAGTCAGTACTTCTGACAGGGTTTTCTTGGTCCTACTGCTGTTGAATTATCAGGAGAATAGCACAGAAAAACAATTTTAGAAAGCTGTGTTTGATGCCAGTTGGAAACAGAAGACTACCTCCATCAGGAAACCTTTCTTTACTGGGTACCTGATGCACTACAACTAGCTAAATATAAATAGCTTTATTAATATTTCTTACAGCTTCAGGCTTTAAGAATAAAAGCATTAGCTATTACGGACCATAGTAGTTCTCATATAACCTGCAGCTCATTTCGGCAGCCATCATCTTTCATTTGTCATCTCAGAAAAATTGACAAACTCAATCCAATGTCTATTATTGACTGCAAAAGCTGTTATTTTCCTGGTAATTATCTTAGTTCATGACACAAGGCTGAATTTAAATGCACAATTCAAATTATTTTGAAGGTATATGAGTCTTAGCTGTTTCATTCCTCTGCATTATGCTTGACAAATTTAAGTCCTATTTAACATTTCTATTTTTTTTTTTATCTTCAAGGAAATTATACTTGTCAAGCTATTCCATAAATACATAATTTCGGACTAGGAATTTACTCATGGAAGCATATTGTCATCTTCACATAAGCAGAAATTATGAGTCAGCTCCCTTCCCCAATAAATTAAGATTTTACTTTATTTGCCTTGTGATTTTAGAGTCTTTCAAATTCACTTAGATAACTATTTAAAAGTAGTTAAAATTAACTTTTTATCTACAAAATCTAGAAAAAATGTTTTCCCATAAATAATAACTCATTTTTTTCTCACTCACACTTACTCGCTCAACCTTAAAGTAAACCATCAACTATCCAAAGATTGGAAATAAAATAATCAGATGTGATAATTATGAAAACATCATAGAAAGAAGAGCTTTGATAAACTCATTGTATAATTAGTAACTGAGAGAGCAATGGAAATTAATGTTTGATAAATTGCACTTTAAAATATCTGGAGTTGCATTTATTTGCAAAATTGAGGGTAAAACTATTTTCTTATAAAATACTATGATCCTCTAAATTTTGGAATCAGAATAATGTCAGAGAGGCTGTTCTGACATTAAAAGACTAAAAAAGAGACTGCTTTTTTCTTTAATTATGTAAAATCTAGAAACATAGTGTTCTAAACATGGTAAACGCTAGCCACTCCATAAGGTGAACTTTATTTGGATAAGAATTTAATTTTAAATGTATCTTGAACTTGAAATGTAGGCTTGTAAAATGTAGAAGTGTTCAAACATTCCTGCAAATAAGTGAGGTAGATGACATGATGAAAAGTAACGAAATGGTCACCTTAGACTAGGACAAAGCACAAGATTAAAAAACTTTGTTAATATAGTATAAACATATGTTAATATGTAATCTATATAATATGTAATGGTCAATTATAAATTTGTGATAACTAACTTTTTTTTATATTTTAAAAAAGTTTTGAAAAGAGACTTTAACTCAATAAAATTTGTACTTTGCCTCTGTAGTTGACATGTGATTGTAATTGTAAATGCTTGGATATAAATGAGTGTTACTCTCCTGACTAATAAAAGGTTAAGCAATGTAAAGGGGAATAACCTGAAATTGGGTCAGAGTTCCGGACAATTTTTTGCAGCTGATTTCTGCAAATGAGTCACTAAGGAATTTATCTTGGAAGCATAGGAAATACCACAGACTACACAAATCTTAAGATTCCAGCATTCTACTGCCTGCCTGCTGAAGTGAATGTAACCATTGTATGGGATACACTAATGAAATAAAACATCTGTGGGTGTAGTTTCTTCCCATGCTCTAGGCAATTTATGTTTGTTTTATATCCTGAATCATGAGAGTCTATATCGCTTGTACATTTTAATACTGACATATCTCTTGCTATTCTTATTATTCATATAAGAGCGTAATCTTTTTTTAAGTCCTATTTAGCTCTTGTGTCTAAGACGTCTTGCAGACATGAGTTTACAGGTTAATTATGTATCAAGAAGATATTTCCTTTTATCATTACTATGTATGCCAATTTTTTTTGTTTCTCAGTATCTTGTATTACGAAAAAGGGCAAATAGAGACAAATATTTTACCTAGTCATAAACATTATGTATGCCTGTTATGGCAGTATGTCATCTTATCTTCATTTTCTCCTAACATGGAAGCATCTAATTGCCTTTGCTGCCATCCATTGTACTGTTTCCCCTTCTGTTGTATCCTTTCAAATCATGGTAACAGATTTATAAACCATCAGCATCTCTTAAATACCTGAATACCTGAAAGAGATGCTGATGGAAATGTCTTATCTTACAGTGTTTCAGAATAGCACAGAAAGCACAGATACCCAGTTTAGTTTTATTTTTAATAATGTTGTTCTGAGAATATGAATTTCACCATGTCTTGGCCAACAAATCAAATTCTTGGGATTCTTCTCAGGACTGGGTTTATGTGCAATTGTCCACTAGAGAGCAGGCTGAGACCAACAAAACCTTTTTGTTCTTGTCATAAACTGACTTTGAACCCAGGTGTCTTAAATGTAAATCATTAGTACATTAAAGCATTGCACCTTCTAGTTTCAGCTGTGAGTATATATACTGCTATCAAACTTGATGGATATAGCTTGTGAAGCTTAGTGACCTAAGGTGGAGATAATAAAGTAATCTGAAACCTGAATAACATTTTATTCTGTCACTACAGTTTTCTTACTCTGGCGATATCAACTAATTTGTACTGCTTTACAGGGAATTTCTATATCCAGCTTTTTTGACAGAGTTCCAGTTTCCTTACACTGCTCTTACTCTTCTCTGTCAGACTGAATTTCTTTCAGAGACAAAATATTGCTCGATATTGATTGCATTGTGCTACCTAATTTCATGTTCTCATACTGCAGATCAGCTGAAGCACTGTTCAAAATCTTGAAGAATTTTCTAACACAAAATGCACAAACAAAATTACCCATATGTCATCACCCAGCAAGAATCCTTTGTTCTCTGATACTTTAAAAAATGGTTAAAGTCAATTTAATAGACTCTTTGCATTGAAACATTCTTATCCTAAAAATTTGTACTAACAAGAGTAGCCAGTTTTCACAAAGCCCATAAAATTCTTATGATTTTTGTCCTGTTACTTATTTTGCTAGTGTAAGACATTCATCTTCTGTGGAAAAATGCTCATCCCAGAGGACATATATACCTGTGGAGAGATTTGGAGTTCTCCTGGTTACTGTCTCTATAGAACCCACTGCATTTCTGTAGAAGTAATAGGGAGTTTTTTAGTTTACTTTCTTGTAAATGAAGAATGTAACATTTCAGTTTCCTTTTGCTTTCTCAGTTCTGAAAAAAAATAAAGTACATCTGTTATTTAATTTCTTTATCTCCCTAGGCTGCTGTGAAGGCTGGCCTCAAAAGACGTTTTTTTCTTTGGTACTTTGAACCCTAATAATCTGTTGTATTCTGAGAAATATAAATTGGAAATATCTAACTAATATCTGTCTTCCCTTTTCACAATCTATAGCCGATCTATCTTTGAATTCCTTAACGATTCCTGCTTCAAAGATCACATCCGGCTCCTTGCCTTCTTTACCAACCATCTGTTTTCTACAGCACAAACCTGCTGTGGCTCCATGCTAGAATTCCTCATTTACCGTATACTGTCTTTGCTGTCTGAGTTGATGCCTTCCTAATGTGAATATGCTTCTATTTATAATGGTTTTAAAGTTACAATAGCATTAAAATATATAGATACAACCTGAAAGATAAAAAATAATCTTAATAGAAGCAAATGCTCAGCTTGGTCTATTTCATCCTGAACAAATCATGTTTGTCTGATGTAGACAACTAAAAGCAGAATCTCATAATGGGAAAGTGCCAGAGAATCTTGAAGAGGAATCACACTGCCAACTCTGCTTATGAAATAAATTAGGTTTACTAATGATTATATTTTCCCTCATATCTGCAGAGGGAGCACAGAGTTCTTGTTCTTCGAAGTTGGGATGTCAAATGTATTTCCTGACAGCTCCAGCTCACTTTTCATTATTGGTAAGTTAAAGCAGCATGGCTGCTAGCTGGTCTTCTGTAATTAGTTCAATAAGTTTAGGAAACAGACAGAGCTTAGTTGGAAGAGATGAAAAGAAGTGACATATAATATGATAGTGGCACCTGAGCTCCCCCTGCCCTGCTGCCAAGCTAACAGTCAAGAATTTAGAAAGTGACAGCTTCGTGCCTCCTGTTTCACATTTCTCTTGGTGCTATGTCCTAGGAATGGAGCAGTTATTGCTGAAGAAGGAAAATGCCTTTGGTCCCTTTGGAAATGAGAGTATTGGCAAACTTAAAAGGCAAGTAGGTCAAAGGGATCTCATCGTGCTGAGGTGAGATACAGCACATAAGCAGGGTGATAGTAGCAGTTTTTGTTTCTCTTAGTTTAATTTTGCTAGCTAAAGCATTATATCTAAGAATCCTGAAATAGTTGTCTTTTTTTTTTTTTTTTTTACCCCAATCCACAGGTTAGCTGAAAAGGTAATTCATCTCTTATCACAGAATGGATTTAGCACATTTACTTAAAACCTTCCATGCTTAATCCCATATAAAGATGTAAGAAAATGATTCTGTATAGCAGCTCTTACATGAAGATTTAAGTATTATCACACCATCATAATGAAATCTAAAGATACAGCTAAGATAAATGACAGGAAATTATACATAAAAATAGGAAAACTATCTATAGAAGAAATCTAAAGCTTATCATAAACAAAGAAAAATTTGAAAGGAACAGGAAGAAACTTGGAGAGAAATTCCACTGAGGTTAAAGGAGACAAGCATAAAAAGAATTTGTATCAGGAGAAGAAAAAAAACTACAAAGAGCAAACTAGTTGCATAGCTATAAGAGGATACGTGTATTCAAGATTATTTGTATGCAATGGAAGAGTAAAGGTTTCTTTCTCCAGAATGTGTCTGAGGTAGTGATTCAGGTAATGTTATTGTCCAGTTGTAATTTTTGCAAGTTGTAAATTGCAACAGATTTTGGGACTAATGGAAAGTTCATGGAAGTAATGTTAAAAGCTACTGCATCATGATAGGAAAATCATGCTGAATCAGAAGGGATGGAAGTAGGAAATATTCTTCTTAGATATTAAAAATAGCCTTGAAAAATTAGGGAAGTTAACAGAAGAAATAGAAAGCTGTGAAATATGTAGGCAGGTGCTGAGTACAGAAGAAGAATGCCAAGAAAGTTAAATTTTATACTGAAAGCAGAAAATTAATTTCCTACTTCTAATTAGGGAATAGCTGTGATCATGACTAGTATGAGTGGGCAAAACAGGTAATTCATATTTTGGAAGAAAACACTAGGGTTGACAGAAGACTTGCAGTCTGAGACTTTATGTCTCATTTTACTTTCCAAAGGACAACTGAGCAAGATTATCTGGAATTTCCAGTTCTTGATGGAGATATGGGAAAAAAAATCACATGTGATATCTTCTGTTTTTCTACCACTTGTCTTTGTCCTGTCAATTGTACTAGCTTGCTTAAAACAGGGAATTTGGAAGCAAGGGCAGGTGTGAATGGAAGTTTCAAAAGTAGAGGACTGGTCAGAGACATACATACAAACATTATAAAAAAAACCAAAAACAAACCCAAACAGAGAAAGCATCAACAAATAAATACAGAAAGAACAAATCTAGCTGGAGAATATACTGATATCAAAGAAGTGACAAGGTGGCACTGGGAAGATAATGTTTGCCTATAACTAGAACCGTCAGTAAGGATAAAACAAGAAAAACAGTCAAAATCAGGAAAACCACATGTTCATAAACATTTTAGGTGAGATGAAAAATAGCTGTAATGTTAAAAATGGAACAGAAAACTGTTTTAACTAAAATATTTATATACTCATTTGTGGCCCCAGTCAGAATAAAGTGCAAATAAAGGACAGCTCTCAGAGAAAACTCTTAACTGCTATTCACCAAGGTGAGAAGCTGGATTTAGGGACTTCTGGATTTAGGGAGTTCGTAAAGTGCAGAAATGTTGAATCTGGAAGACTGTAAAAGTGATACTCAAACTAGTGTCAGAATTGGACAGGAAGCAATAAAACTTACATTCAGCACTTGATTCTAGTTTTCAAGGAAGAGACGCTATAGAAAGGTAAGGTAATATACAAGCCGTCAGAATCTAAGAATACAGAAGAGAAAACATTTCCATTAGAACATGAAAATCATAGAAATACCTTAGCATTGGCTGGATTCTCTCAGAGATTCTCATCATGCACAAGAGTTTCTGGCATTCAGTGTTTACAAATCTGTAAAAATGTAGGCATCTGAACAAAGATTTCAATGTTCTAAATTTTGGCACCCAAGTTTGAAAATATTGGATTTAGAACAGGCTACTATCTGCACCAAAATTACCATGATACCATCCTATTTGGTTTTGATCAAAGGCTGGTAATAAGTTGCATTTCTTACCATCTTTATTAATAAGTAGTTCCAAAATTATATAGTATAAAAAGTTACATGCGGAAGTTAAAACTCCTGTAGCAATTCTGAAATGCTTACGCTCCCTATACAAAATGCTACAATATAAAAATCTAACAGTTTATTGCAGTTTATTAATGGTCTGGTTTACTAACAAGCTGCTGCAGCTGACTCTCTTCAGGTCTTCCAGTGAGGGGGTTCCATCAACAGAACTTCATTCACAGAACAAAATCTGACATTGCAACAAACATCATTTGATCAGTGAGGAAGCCATAACTTCATATTCTTGATTAAATTAACTATAGAAATTGAGAACTGCAGCATATACCAGCAGCTGCATTTGTATTTAATATGTTCTTGGTGTGTAAGCAAGTACAGGAGGAGAAGTTTAACTCAAGTAGAAATTCCTATTTGGAAAAATATTTGGAAGATCAGACTTGCCTAAAAATGAATCCTCTTCTCTAACTATGAAAATTATCCTGTCAGCGATCAGTAGTTATCTGAAAGACAGAGAAGAAACAGATGTTAAGATAAAAAGACATAGTCTTATTTCTTTGTCTTTATCTCCAAATCTAGTAATTAGTTCCTGAAAAAATCATTCTATTAGAGAAAAAGACATCATCTCATTAGGAGTTTCTATTTACTTCTCTCTTAAGTTTTGAGAGTGATTTCAGGGTAGTCTACCAAATTGCATACTCCATATCCTGGCAAATAGCAAACGTTACTCTCTGAGTGACAACTTATACATATGCTACATTTGGGGGGAGATCTTGCTTGCCAACAGTTTGTTGGCACGCAACAAGAAAGTGGAGGAGGGGTCTGAAACCTTGGGTTTCCCCAAAGTCAACTTACTTCGCTTTTATCAAAATTGACAAAAGGTAGAAGATGTAAAAATTTCATAAGCAGTAAGCTTGACAGATGGTTATATATTTAGCACGTCTTCAAACCTGTATCATTTCTCATTAATAAGAGCATGTAAAAAATTTGTAATCAGCTCAGGTTGTTTATTGACATCTATTACAGCAAAGTCATGATAATCCATGCTCAGGACTTTCACCTAGAAAATTAAACACAACAAAAAAAACCCTATAAGAGAGTACCTGAGGTAGTCCATGCTTCTTCACATACATCCTCATTCTGTGGAATAAAAGAGGAGTGTGTAAAAACAGGGCTAGAGCATCAGATACAGAAGTCAGAGCACTCCAGTTCTGTCAGAGAGATCTGAATGGTCGTGAGACAGATGAAGGGTGCAAGTAAGCTGCTAGATCACAGCGTAAAACAGTTAATGGAGAGGAGGATGCAGACAACAAATAAAGAGTAGCTGCTGCTTTTGCAAAGGAGGCAGCTGCCAGAGAAGTCTTATGGAACCTATCAGGCAGCGGGACTTTGCCCCACATCTGTAACAAGTCAAGCTACCTTCCCTCAGCGCAACCCCATGTTTAGACCACAGGATCCTGGCCTAAGTCTCATCTAATCCAGGTGTAACTTTCTCTAGATATCTGTAATCATGTAGCCTACTTCTGTTGCATGCAGAAGCCATAGTGTCAGGTACCACCTCCATAGCACATTGTCAAAAGAGCAGTCACAACTTGGCCACAAGAGAAGTTTTCAGTATAATTCTAAAAAAACAACAACAAAAAAACCCAAACAAAAAACCAAAAAAACCCAGGAGAAAACCAAAAGATAGCCAGGTTTCCAGAAAATGTGTCATTTAGCAACACTATAGGAGTCTGATAACTAAAATTATGCTAAGTTTTCCTTCTGAGGCCATATATCACTGCTGTATTATTAGAAATGCTGAATGTTGTTCGTATGTTTTTTGAGGAAGAACAAGGTAGAAGACTGAATAACCTCTGAAAAAATTAAAAAAATTATACATTTGTGGACTCAACAGATGGAGATATAAGACTAGTTTCAAATTATTACAGAAACATTTGCTAAGCATGACAAAACAATTAAGTTTTGCATTTCCAAAAGAATGTAATTCTTATGTAATTTTATAGAAGTTGAAAACGGCATTCCAGAATTAAAAACTTCATTGTTTAATAATGCAAACAGTTATTTTCCAGTGTATATTTTTTCCTTCTGTGATGGAAGAGGAAGAGAAGGGAACAAGAATCTTAGTTTTGTTTCTTTTTGAGAAATGGGGATTGTATTATTTTTAATTTGGTTCTGGCTGATTTATAGTTATTAGCTGTAAAACGTGATAAATTCAGAGGAAGGGAACAGTTTGTAAGAACTCCATATCAGCGTTCACGGAATAGAAAATCCATCAGTCACTGTGTGTGATCAGCATATAAGCATTGCTTTTAAAAGATTAGTAGTTGTTACGGTTTGTCCTCAGAATCTTAATTATGAAAAATAACAAATTTGGCATGGGTAATTGTAGCACTACTAATTTTGATTCATATTTCAAAAGTGCAGAAACACATATACAGATATTAGAAAACTTTTTGAACTGAATTACATGATTTTTTTCTCCATATTATTTAAACGAGTGTTCTTTAACTCTCTTCATGATCAACCATAATCAGGCCTTTCATTTCACCTTCAGGCTTGTGCTTTCCTGAGTGATTCTACTTTCATTAGATTTCTCTTCTTTTTCTTGCATTTAAGTTATTCCTTTTCGTTCATTAACAAACTGTACATGAACATCTGTTGTCCACATGAAACTGTGATAATATAAGTCTTGCAAACTGAAATAGTTATATGTTTTCCTCACTCTGAGGGCACGAAAACTTGTCAGTTGAAATGTAGCAGGCTGCTTTTGCCAAGTTTTCTGGTTACAACTGAATACGAATATCTGAAATTAAATAACATTTTTGTACTTGATGGTTTGACAGTTGTTTAAAAAAAAGATAGGTAACTGATAGAGCAGTCTAAATATGAAAACATATTAGCAGTACATTCTGCTGTTTTGATCACTGGAGGCTCTCTCTCTTTTGGCATAGGTTCAAGAAAAGCTATGAGCATGGCACGTTCCTTGACTTCTTGCATACAAGTTGGTGCACTAACTTACCTTGTGTACTCACTTGTGCAGTTTACTGTGCATATGGTCAGTAAGGGGGAACTACAAAGACAGTTTCTGGGATAGGACTACTATGTGCCTAGTTTCCCAAAAATGTCCTTTTTCCCCAACCTGAAGTGTCCTCCTAGATGCAAATTTCTGACCAGGCTGCAGGAAACCATTATCTCAGCCATGTCTGTTGACCACATTCAGATCAATGGTGCAGCATGCGTGCAGTGCAAGCTGCATGGCTGGCACGTGCAAATCCCTCTCAAGGATACTGTCAAAGGCGAGCGTTGTCCTTTTGTCCATCACTGTTCTCACCGAGTTTGTTTAACCTGTTGCTGCATCCAATGGGAACCGAATTGGACATGGGTTTGGGCTGGCTTTGCCCAATGTCTCGCAGCCCCGCAGAGCGAACATCTGTACCTCGCTCCCATTTGCGTGCTTCTATAAAGGTAGGCTCCTGTAGCAAGCAGCCAGCCAGGGCAGGCAGCTCCTCACAGAAGGAAGACAAACACACCATACCAACATTTTATATTTATTACTGTACCACTTATTTTGCACTGTACTGGGCTATGTATAAATGTTCAGCTGTATACCTGAGCATCCTGGGAGACTTCTAAAACCTGGCAGCAGCTGGAGGTATTAATAAACCATAACTCACTTTCCACATTAATTTCATATCCAGAAAACAAAAAAACGATTTTTAGACATTTTAATATGTTAATGTCAAGCTTTAATAAATAGCATTTACCTCCAGAGTGTGAGTTGGGTGAAAACCTGCAAGCTTGTGTCAAAGCATAAGGTCTGTCAGAAAACTGAACACTACAGGAACACATACTAAAGTAACTCATGTAAACTACAGCAGAGGCTCACCGAAGCGCAGGGGTGGAAGCCGCCCCACCCCGGCTCAGCGAGATCAGCTCTCGGGCCTTTCAGGTGCATTGAAACAAGAGCCCCCCGCCCCCGCGCCCATCTTCACCACGGGGTGGCGGCACGACAGGCGGCAGGACACCCCCATCCCTGTCGCCGCGCTCCTCTCCGGCGCCCGCCCTTTTCCCCGCCCACTCCCGCTTTGGCGCCAAGCGGCGAAAGAGATCGGGGCCGCCGCGGGATGAGCGGTCATCAACCCAGCCGCCAGGTTAACGGGTACGCTGCCCGGGCCCGGCCCGCGCGGGGGCTCGCCTCCCTGCCGCCGAGGGCTGCGCTGAGGGGGTGGCGGCACGGAAGGGCCGCGGGTGCGGGGCGGGGGGGGCTTCGCGTGTGATGCCGTTCCCAAGCTCTTACCGCCCGTCAGCCGGCGGTTCTCTCTTCCACTGGCACCGCACTCCCCCTCGCACCCTTCACTGACTAAACTTTCTGCCTCCTGAGGCAGGCCGGTCCCACCTCGGGGGCCCCGCGGTGCTGCCGGACGAGGCCTGCACCACGCGGCCGGCCCCGGCGTGTGAGGCGGGGAGAGCGTCGCTACCCGCCGCCATCGCCGCCCGGCCCCTTTCGGGGAAGCTGGTCTCCTCCCGCAGCCGCGCAGCGGGGCCGGTCCTGCCTGGGGGCGCTCAAGGCGGGGCGCCTACCCCGCGCCCGGCTGCTGTGGACAAGCTGCCCGTGGAGGTGGGGCACCGCGGGGCAAGGGGGGCGCAGGGTGGGCCCAGCCCGCGGCGGCCGTGGCCATGCGGAGGGACACACCGCGTCTCCGCGGGGAGTTGTGCGCTGAAGTCTCTGAAGGCCTCGTCGTGAGGGTATGGCCTGTTATTTTTTGTAATCATTGGGACAGGAAAGTGAGCAGGTAGGGTATCTTGTACTCTTATCTCCTGAAATGGAGACCGACATGAGCAATGCACAATTAATTAAAGTCAAAGAAGTGATCACAGAATCACAGAATGTTAGGGATTGGAAGGGACCTCGAAAGATCATCTAGTCCAATCCCCCTGCCGGAGCAGGAACACCTAGATCAGATCGCACAGGAACGCATCCAGGCGGGCTTTGAATGTCTCCAGAGAAGGAGACTCCACCACCTCTCTGGGCAGCCTGTTCCAGTGCTCTGTCACCCTCACTGTAAAGAAGTTTTTTCTCATATTCAAGTGGAACCTCCTATGTTCCAGCTTGAACCCATTGCCCCTTGTCCTATCACTGGATGTCACAGAGAAGAGCCTGGCTCCATCCTCCTGACACTCACCCTTCACATATTTATAAACATTAATTAGGTCACCCCTCAGTCTCCTCTTTTCCAAGCTAAAGAGACCCAGCTCCCTCAGCCTTTCCTCATAAGGGAGGTGCTCCATTCCCTTCATCATCTTTGTGGCTCTGCGCTGGACTCTCTCCAGCAGTTCCCTGTCCTTCTTGAACTGAGGGGCCCAGAACTGGACACAATATTCCAGATGCGGTCTCACCTGTAAAAGTGAACTACATTCAGTGAAGGGAAATATTCTTGTGCTGCTCAGTTGAGGCTCAGTATTTCTAGAAAGTGTTTATATTTACAGGTTTGGTGGGTTACTTTTCAGGAAAAAATTGAGTATAGTTTTCATTGCATAAAGTATTGTTTTCCTGTAAGAAATGTTGGTTTTTCTCTCCATCTTTCTCAAAAACTTTACCTTCCAGTAAGGAACAGGTAATGACCATATCTCAGTACTTATATGAGGAGAAGGATGACAAGCCTCAAGTAAAGGAAAGGCCACATTCATTTGATATAATAGCAATCATAAACAAAATTATGAGACTTAAAGGAGAAACTAGTCATCAAGAACACATATCCCGTTTCGCTTTTGGGCAGCAAGAACATTGCTGAAGATGTTTAATTTTTATTTTTAGTACACACGTTACCTCTTTTTTTTACCTTGAATTCTGTGAGTTGAGTGACAAAATACTGATAGTTGATCTTCAGTAACATGCTTGATGCTGGGAAAAAAACTACTGCAATACAGTTGGAACATGATGCACATGTCATCAAAGATCAGAAAGCAGAAGAAAAGTGTAAAAGGGGGGGAAGGAAAAAACCCACCAGTTCTCCAGTTGTACTGTGGTGTTGTGTAACTGACAACCATAATTGTCCTGAGGAAAGACTTGGGGTGATGCATTCTGTTTTAGGATTCTCAACCAAAATTTTCATTAAAGTGGACCTTTTTTTTAGTAGCTGTATGAAAGTTCTTCCTTTTTCAGAAGGTATTACAGCTTACTTGAAGCTTAGGTGGATGGAAAAGAACTGAGAAGAGACGCATTGTCCACTAATTGCAGAATCTTTTTCTTTATTTTCTTTTGAAATACTGTTTGCAAGACATTTCTACAGACTACTAATCACTCTAGAATTTAAGGATATTGTTTCCCTTTGTTCTTGAGCAGTGTTATCTTTGAGGCTTCCAGTTCTCTTTTATTCCTAAGTTATTTTGAGTTATCACAAGGATACGCCTTAATTGCTTATTTTACAGCTAGTTAAAATATTTTCTAGAGTAGCTTTCATTCATGCAATTGTAGAATTTACAAATACACAATAATATTGAAAATAATAATGATGATAATAGTAATAGTAATATATACAAATCAGTGATACACAGTGATACTGCTCCCCACCCAGTGACCAAGTCTCAGCCTGTTCCCAGTAGAGAGAGTCCTGAAATTGCAATCCTGGAACAGAGATAAGAGCGCAAGACTCTGAGAGACTGAGATGACCCTGAGAGAGGGACGACTCAGGGGGCGACAACCCGGAGCAAAAGGGAGGGATGACCTGAAACAAAAGAGAGAACTTCCAGACCGACTTTTATCTGTATACTGGGCACGATGTGTGTGATATGGAGTATACCATTGGCCAATTTGGGTCTCAGTCGTAAACCTAAGATCAAATCCTAGGCTATTAATTGGGGCTGTGCTCCCTCCCAGCTTCTCCTGCACCTGCAGACACTGGTACAGCAGAGAAGCTGACATGTCCTTGACTGTCCTGGCAGCAACTCTAAACATCAGTATGTTATCAGCCGCCTTCTCAGCACAAATCCAAAACACAACCTCTTACTAGCTACTGTGAAGAAAGTTAACTCAATCTCAGCTGAAGCCAGGACGCTAGGGAATAATTTAACAAAAGGAAATCTCACAATCTGTTAGTTCAGAGTACTTTATTTTTTCTGGAGCCCTTTCTCCAGAATGGTTTATTCGGTGTAGTTCTGCATTGTGTGTTGTGTGCCTCTCCGAAGACATCACTGTGAATGTCACATAGTCAGGAATGTATTAAATTGATCATTTAAAGTCTGATGATGTTCTGGATTTTCTGAATCTGCTTTTGTGAGATATTTTAAATAATCACTCAAATTAGCTGAAGCACTTTCTTGGCATTTCTGTTAACCTGTCAAAGTTCTGTTTGGCATGGAGAGGTGTGAGGGCACATTTTCAATTTCTTCTTTCTGCTATGAGCTTCTCTGAACACTTTTCCCTGTTGTAGGATACAGCCCCAGCCCATTCAGTTACAATGATTCAAGCCATTTTCGTAACTCTCAGAATCACATACTTTATTTTTGTGTTTGCTTTGACAATTGACAGTTCTGGGCAATGTTGTCAAAGTGTGAGAGAGGGGTACTGGTTATACCAAGAGTGTATGTTTCTCCCCCCTTTGTGACGGTGACGTTAAAGATGATCCTCATTCATTCCAAGAATAAGCCAAAACTGCTAACTTGTAATGTGCCATATATGAACTGTTCAAAACCAGCAATTTATCTGGTAAATAGCACCCTGTAGGTTTCTGAAATACAATTTTATCATGTGCTGGCATCGTCTTCACTCAAAATGTGTAACCTCTTTATGACAGCTTAACTGTAAGTCTCTAGTATATACTGTTTTATGGTTTTGGTTGTAAAATTAATAATTAACAAAATACTTATCTTGTAATGTTTGTTTGTCTTCAAAAAGTACTGGTACTGGAGTTGCTAGGAGATCTTTTGCTGCTTGCAGGTACCTGTGATGTGTTTTTCTGTGTGGCTGTACATTGCTAGAGGGGTATCTCAGTCTTATGCTATAGTCCTTGGTAAGAGGAGCCCAAGAAGAAAAGTACTGTGCCCCTTGTATTTTGATAGGCTAATTGTTGTATCTGAGGTGTACCATTATTTTTGTTTTCAAATGTAGCAGCGATAGGTGAGAGTTTGGAGAAATTTCTTTGAACTTGATCTTTTCCTTGAAATCTGCAAAGGTTAAATATGTTGGGGGGGCTGGAGGTGCCTTTCTTTTCTCTCTGAGCTGAAGAGATGCAACACTGTTGCATCTTATGCTGTCCCAGCAGTCTTTCAACTGTAAGCAGGCAAGAGAAAATGATGCCTCGCTTTTTTTTTTTCCCTCTCTCCTTCCCCCAAATAAACGCCTCATTGCAGGGAAAGAAGCAACCTTTTGTGCCACTTTTATACGTTATATCTAAGGGAAAAGTTTCCTGAACGCATCTGGTCTCAGTTTTTAGAAGGCTTTCATAGAACACAGTCTCAAGAGAAACTTGGCAGGGGGCTATCAGAATGGATTACAGCCTCAGATTTGCTGGTAAGTGTTGTGACGAGGGGCAAACTCATGGCAATAACTGTACAGGCAGAAATGAATGACTGCACAGGAATCTACCAAAGAGAAATCTAGTGAGCACTTGTAAGCAAAAGTACAAAATAGCTTAGAGACTTGCAGTTAGCACAGTCATCATAAAAAAGATTATGTTGTTTGGGTGAAATGAATGCCAGTACATGATATACCTGAATCTTAGAAATATACAAGGTGTTATCTGTAAAGGATAAATTGCTCTGTCTTTGAATAGCTCAGTGGTCTGAATAGCTCAGCCTTCTTATCTAAAACTGAAATTTGCAACCTCGTTTGGGTGCCTTTCCCCTGAAAGGAAATGTGGCATATGTAAGTTCCTGGCAAGCACATAACATTGATGGTTTTAGTATTAAAATCTTAGTGAATGTGGTCTTCTTAGCTAGATTCTGATCCTGGTTACTTTAAACTTGTGCACATTAGGAGAATACAATCTATAATAATTCTAACTATATGTTTTTTGCTGATGGCCGTTTTTTTTTCCCATAAACTATATTTTCAGCAATGAAGCATCCTGCAAAAAACGAGAGAATTATTTGGAATGGCCTGAATATTTTATGGCAGTAGCTTTTTTGTCAGCACAAAGAAGCAAAGATCCAAGTTCTCAGGTAAGAAGCCAACATATAAGAATAACATAACCTAATCTATATTGCACATCGTATCAGAGGCACATGTAACACTTTCAGAGATTTCTTATTAAAAGTTATTTCAGTATATAGCTGTTCAATTTTTAACATGGTCAGCACCTTTTGTTACAGAAATTCTTTTATTGGGCCTGACCTCTTGTATAATTCTGTGTGTACATTTGCGGCTTGCAGTTTTGTAAATCTTCTTTTCATCTGGAGGTTAAAATAACATGCAATTTTTCTCCTTTTTCTAGTAAATATAGTTACTGTTAGAGGAGGATAAAACTACTGAAAGTTTTAGATTGTAATTTTTTAAGACACAGCATTTTACAAGTTTTTTTCCCTTACTTGTAAGAGTATAAAAATTGCCCTTTGTTTGTTCTTGGGTTGACTGGAGTTTTCTTCTAGTTTGGTTCCTCCCTCAGGTTCCCCTTCCCCCTGTGCTTCATTGTCTGTCCCCATTCTTTGCTTCTTTCATGTGCCTCTGTTGAACATTGCTTTGAGGTGATTGATACATCTCCTGAAGCATGCTGTTCTGCAGGACCCAGTCATCCTGTTAGTCTTCCTTTGTGTGAAGGAGTTCAGGAAGCAAGTCCCAGAAAGCCAGGGAGTAAAATGCATGTTAACAGTTCTGCTCCCTGAACTAGGTTCGCTTCATAGTCGGACACAGAATAGCACTGGCAGGCTGGGATGAGGACTGCATGACCAGAAGGGGTAGCAGGGTCACGTCTGCCCTGGTTTATTTTAAAGCTCCGCCAGTTAGGTACAGTTATAGCCTTGCTCACTAGATGGTGTGACTTAATATAAAGTGAAGCTTGTATCTCTTAAATTAAAATTGTAGGAGTGATGTTTCAGGTCTTGTCTTTCTTGTTGATACATCGTTTTGCATGCTGTTGGTATTATATAAATCTGATTTTATTTAGGTTGGTGCCTGCATTGTAAATTCAGAGAACAAGATTGTTGGAATTGGATACAATGGGATGCCTAATGGCTGCAGTGATGATGTACTACCCTGGGCAAGAACAGCAGCACATAGACTAGACACGAAATATCCTTATGGTAAGGCTTCTTGATGGTTGATAGGTCAGACTTGTAATATCTGTATATGTGAAAGTTCAGCTGCTAAAATATCGATCAGTTTTTCTTCCATTCAACCTAATTTTGTTAATATGCCCATATTTGATGCATCAGGATAAAAATCACAGCTCTGAAAATAAATGAAAACAGTCTTTCATGAATATACTTCACCAGGAAGTCATTGACTAGCCATTTTGGATTGTGTAGTGAAAACTTGTAAATATAATGCAGCTTATAAGCACACAGTTGTGCAGATGATTGCTGCTTCTGTGTGTTCATTTCCACAGAAATTACAGGGAGCATGTGTATGCAAAGAAATAGTTGGGTCTAAACCACAGGTATTAAAATGGTAAACTTAGTGATTGTGGGAAATTCAGGTGTTGTGAAGGTGACAAATTTTGTTTGTCTTGAAGTATGTGGTTGCCTTCTGTCATTCCATGCCATTTTTGCCTCTTCGGGTGTGCAGTGGGTCAACCCTGCTATTGGTGAGGTAACTTTCATTGTTTATTTCAGCCTCCAATTAGATTCATGTGTACTAAATGGGCAAAGGAATGAAGAACAAGGATGGTTTCATGGTAAATGTTGCTCAGTGTTGCTTTAGATCATGTCTCTGTCTTTGCAGCAGGCGTAGTTTGGCCTCCTGCAAGCCTGCTTTGAAGGGTGGTCTGTGAATCTCGGTGCACCTATCAACAGGGCTGTACAGTTACTCCTCAGAGCCAGGTGTGGTTTGCAGGAACAAAGGAGACAACTTGCTGGACTGCCTCAGGCTTCATGCCATGAGTGCTGTATGCTGGGCATGGAAATGGAGTTGGGAGGTGCCTTGTGGCCTGCAATAGCTGATCTTGGGGAGGAACCGTGGTTAGAGTGTATGCCCTCTTAAATCCCCGTTTTCTACACCAGCTCCTGCTGCACCTCTGTGGGGTGAGACCAATGCAGCAGAAGCCATGGGCACAGGAAAAATGGGTATAGGAGCTCCTTCATCCTGTGCTGCATCTCAGCCTGTCCTGGGGTCTGGAGTGGCAGGGGGAAGAATCGCAAAACTGACAAGAACCCTGAGAAGTTTTCCCTTCCCCCTGCATGGGTGGGGGGGAAATGAACACCAGAGTTCAGCTTTTGCAATGAGATATTGACTTTTTTCCAATAATTTGTCTGATACAGAAATCAGACTTGCATGAGTTTGGAAGTTTTCTGTGTTCACCCAGAGCTCTCTCAAAAAAACGATGTTATGTTTTCTGGTTTCCCATAGCATTGAAGTGAAAGATGATACGTGGTAGTTCAGCACATAATTCATCAGTTTAATATTTGAGTTCTTAAAACGCTGGTACTTTGTCCTTGTTCACTTTACTGATTTATTACAAGACCTCTAACGTTAACTCTTAAGCTTGAGACAGTTTCATATTATTTTTCGTAAGAGATGTATTCCCAGTACTAGAGCCAGCTCCTACCAAATTTTAAGTCTGCTCCAAAGCACAGAAACACTAGTTTTACATATAATGATGGTACCATAATGGTACAACTTGGTATGACTACTCTTTATTTATGAAAGTGAGGAAACAAGTGTTAGCCCATTGATTAAATATAAATTATTGAAAATAGGATATTGATTTTGGTTGAATCTCTATGCTGCTGTAAGATCTCAGTTCTGAACCAAGATCAGTGTGGGTGTTCTCTGGGACCTGAGCATGTTCCAGGCACTCAAATCTAAACTGACCAATTTAAACTAAAAATGCTGTATGAATTTGTGAGGATTCTTTGTACAAGATGACCTGGGATTTTTTTATTATTATTATTTTTTAGTTAACTCTGACTCCAAAAGTCATGTGGAGTAAAGTAAAAATACGTGTTGTTTAAAAAATGCACTAACCCATCTGACAGCCTGGAGAGATGAGCTCATTTCTAGGAGTTGTTCTAACTACTGCCCTTCCCCCCAAGAATCATAGTCTTCACCTCATTATAAAAATCACTACTTTGTAACATAAAGTGTCTGCTGTGATGAATAAACGACCTATTTTGTAATTCACAGATCATTTAAACTCTAGCAGTTTCTTATTAATCTTGATAGCACAGTTGACAGACCAGACAAGTGTATATAAAAAAAAAATGTTCTGCTTTAAAAAATTCTGGTAGATGCAAAGAGACACATAGAATTGCTGCTAAAATCTCATTAAACTGTCATGTTTTCCTTTCCACTTGTGCTAATCATCACAACATTTGTGTAAATTGAACTTTTTATCCTTGCTTTTTCGTGCCTAGCTTGTTCAGAGCTGGTACAATCTTACTGTGTGCTCCATTAGCTTATCATGGGAATGCTGGCACCTTCATCACTAGAGCTGCAATGTAGCTTATTAGGTAAAGCTGATGGTAATTGTGCATGTGCCACCATAGTAACTTGGAATATGTCTTCTAGAGCTATTTCATGCATCTGCAGGCTACAGAAAAGGGCTGGGGGTGGATCTGAATGCTGACCTCCTGGCTTTATGTGCTGTTGCAGGTTAGGTGTAAACATTAGCTCACTTCCATCTGTTCTGGACCACTCTCACTAGCTTTCTCCGGAACAAAGCCTGAGGTTGCTCTGTGAATGGCTCACTCAAAGGGTGCTCCGGAAGGCAGGGTGGAAAAAAGGCTGCAAGAAAACTGTCATCTTGAATAGGTCTACAGTGCAAAGCCTGCTGAGATGGTATGCTTAACCCTCCTCCTTCCCTCAGGCCCTACTGGAGGATATATGCAACCCATACTCTTGTTTCATGCTGTGAAAGTACTACTCTGGTGGGCTGCAAAAAAGTAATCTTACTTCTTTATGCACTTTGAACTGAGACATACGAAATAAGTATATGGTGCCATGGGTGTCTTGGGATGTGAAGCCTTGAGGAAACCCGGGGCCAAGTGGTATGTAAAGCTGATGGAGCTCTGAGTAAAATGAATACGAGCTAGTCTATGCCAGCTGGCCTCAGGGCCAAAGGTCAGTCCCTGGCTCTGTCTATGTTTAGCAGCACAGACATAGCAGCGGACTGGACCCAGAGGCTCTCTTTGCAGAAGTGTGTTAGATGATCCTATAATAAATTTATTGAGCTCCAGCAGAACAGATGGATGCATTGACCCCACAGCTCTGATCAGATTCACTGTTTCATGGCTAGAAAACTTCAATTTCCACCCTCAAATTATTTGTGGTTTGTATATTCTTGTCTGTGCCAGCATTGTTCTTTTAGCTTTTCTTATTCACTGCGATTAACCCTTCCTCCTTTTCCCCCTTCCCCTGTGCACTTATTGATAACAATAACATTTGAACTTTTGTTGTAAGGCTAAACAAGTCCTGTCACTCTTTAATTTTACTGTGTCTTGAAATTTGTTGGCTTGAAATTCACTAGTGTCTCAGTTATCAATGTCTGCTGCAATATACTGTACATACCTAACCTGCATCCTTAAGTGTGGGTTCTGCTTAGCTCAGTGTTAGGGAGAGGGTCGTGCTTGATTAAAAAATGTGTATTTACCCGTATCTAAGAGTTACTTGAGCTGATACTGAAAGAAGGCATCAAAATGTGGCAAGTAGTGCTCACTTTACCTTAGAGGATGCAAATGTTTGCGAGGCCTTTGGATATTACAGGAATAGTGATGTGGATCACCTCTATTGATACTATGCATTCCTTATGAGAGTCTTGAAGCAGATTTAAAACTTTTGTCCTTCTAGTTGTAACATATATTTGAACAGTTCAGTAGTATAGTCTTGTTATGTCAGAATGCCATTTTTCACAGCACAAAATCGGGCTTTTGTTGTTATGTTGGAACTGGCTCTTTCCAGGCTGCCCGTCAGTGACAGGAGTGGGGTTGTTTCTGTGCACATGAGAGAAATGGAAGGCCAGTTTTGAGTAACTACTTCACTGAGATGTTATTTAAAGCTCTTCCTGAAGCATTGTGTTCAGTACTGTGTGCAGAAGCTTCTTAATAATTAGACAAAATTATGGATTTTAGAGTCAAAAGTGAGTGCCCTCTGTTTCTGTTAGATGAATCCAAGGATTTGATGATGCTCAGTTTCCTCTCACTGATCTTTTAAAATACTACGTTTTTCTCCTGTTAACTCAAGTCTTCCCACTAATGCTGGTTGCTGTGCTCCTGTTATGCCCTCTGTCTCCACTGTAATCTAAGAACATCCATTTGACAGCCATTCTCTAATTAAGAGAGTTTTAAATTAAAATGACTGGCAAATTTAGAAACCTCTGAGAAATAGAGAAAATATTGAGTAAATATGCTTACAAATATTTATACAGGTTCAGATACAATAAAATATGTGCTGTGGCAAAAAGTGTGCTCTAATTGAACAGTACCTGCTGTGTAAAATGAAACAAACTGTTATCAAATTTCCATCAATTTTTTTAGAGAGATGAACACTCTAAGATATTCAGGCAAATGTTACTTTTGTAGAAGCTGTTATTTTGACAGCACAAAACTTGATAAGGCACTATGAAGAAGTGTGATGCTTTCTCTCCAGTTGGGAGTGCAAAGCTGAGGCTTCAGCTGGAAAGAGGTTCTATAGGAGTCAGTCTCCACCCACAGCCAGTCACTCTCTTGTCCTGCATGGATTCCTGTCCAATTCCAGTGTCATGCATCAAATCTCTAGAAAGTCTGGAGATTTGGAAACACCGAGAGTAATTTCTCTGGTTCTGCTTGCCCACTAAGGAACGCCTCTGTGTTCTGCTGAGAGTAGAAGAAACTTGGAACAGGACAGGAGGAACTGGGAAATGGGGTGGATTAGCTAATGCTCCTCAGGTTTTGAGAGGGGCTTCTCTGGTCTGCCCCCAGCAGATTTTGTGATGTTTGTAAATGGGCTGAGTGGTTCCCATCTTTACTTCCCAGTTCTCTTTTTCGTGGAAGAAAGCAGCGAGGCTGGGGCTGTTCCCTTTTTCAGACTGCAGTTTGAAGAGGCTAGGACTCCAGTGAAATCGGGTGGTTTTATCCTTGCTTCCCTGCCCTGACCACAGCAACTGCTCTTGCTCCAGCACACAGAGCAAGAAAGAGAGCAGCAGGAATGGCTGAGGGCAGTGTCAGCCCAGCAGCAGCGTCCTGCTTTCCCCTGATGCAGCAACCATCGCTACACATTCACAAAGGTTGAAAAAAGATTTATGTCATTCTACAAATTCCAGATCCATGCACCACTGTCCCCAGTGGTTGTCACTCTAGTCCCAGATCCTTTCAATAATATTTTGGTCCTTCTGTGATCCTTGCTACGTCCAGCATCAGAGGTCCAGCGAGTAAAGGTTAACTGGTAGGTGGAGCTTGGACAAAGATGAGAGGGACAAGGGATGAACATGAAAAGGTAAAGATTTTACCAAAAGACTGAGAAGAAGTGGGCCAAATTACAGAACTCCCTGTATCCATTTCTGTGTCATGTTTATGTAGAGGAATGCTGGGCTATTACCATATATCTGTATTGGGAACCCGTAATCTTTGTCAAGTTGGTTAACATGGCAGTATAAAAACTTATGTGAATAAGTAAGTCAATACTTGCTGTATGACAATCTGTATGCATTGAAATGTATTCTTTTCAAATGTAATACCATATTTAGTGCATAATTTCTCAAAACTCCTAGTCTGGCTCAGTTAGTTGGTAATTAATCACATAGAAAGCTCACTCCTCCCAGCCCCTCCTTTGATTGCTTCTTAAAAGATGACATGTTATGGTGGTCCCTGCTCCAAGCTCTTCATCAAGCATGTAAGCCTTTAAACAGTATTATGAAATACTTTGACTAGTCTTGTGGTTCTTATAAAATCACTAGTGAGAACACTTTCAGTAGATGGGAAGAGTACTTCTGACTCTGCAACCCAGTAAGAGCATGTTCATGTGAAGTGGTTGATCCTGAAAAATAACCCTTAATAGGGTAAGTAGGGGGTCTCTAATTTACAGGTAGGTAAGGATGAGTACTCCATCATATATGCAACACAAAGCAGTAGTGTATATGAAACAATAGAAACAATAGAAACACTATCAATTAATACTACCACTAAGGAAGCAGTCATTCCTTAGCTTTTTTTTTTTTCCTCTCGTGAATATAGTAGCAGGTGGTGGGAATGTCAGAGCACACACTAACTTCTTGTTGCATGGTTATTTCTTCAGCTAATGAAGCCTTTCGAGAATACTTTTCAAGCCACTTTTCCATAATGGAAAGCAGTGTTGCAGACTTAATATTATGTTGGTTATATGTGGATATTATTTAAAAAAAAACCCCCAAACTGGCCCCCCCCCATAGAGGATAGTAAAAATTCTTAGTTTTACCAGTCCATTTAAATACACAGTTTTCAGAGTTCTGAATACTGTGCACCTGTGAAAGGCTATTTTAAGTTAGCTTCTTATTGTCTGAGAGAGAACAATATATAACTATACAGTAGGAGCTCTTAACAGGCTAGAAAACTTCATAACACTCCAAATGTGAACTACTTAGTTATTAACAAGAGGGTGTTTAGACTCTTGGATTTGTCTTCTGTCTCTCATTAGTGCTCTGTACAAAGCTGGGCAGGTCTATAAGAAAAGTCTGGGGATAATAGACTATCTTATAGGTTAACAGTCAATGCCTGTCCGCCAGAGAAGAGAGAGGGGAGTGTGATGAAAAGGGAATGAAGAGTGATGGGACAAAGCCTAAAAATATTTGTCTGATGCCTATACTTTCTTAAGAACCATCTAGCATAATATCCCTTACAGGAGCCAGTAGCAGATATACAGGGAAACATAAAAAACAAAGACACATGTAATGATAGTTCCCCAGAATATTCTTCCAAGTTCCAACAACTGAACTAAAATTATTTTGTATTTATTAGCCCAGGAGAGTAAAAAAAAAAATAAATATTGTAAAGAAAAAGATGACTTCTGGAATCAGTGCAGACTTCTAGTCCCGTGCTGCTTTCTGTAGTAAGTGCAGTAAGACATACTCAGTTAGGCTACAATGTGCATGAAAAATCTACCTCCTTTTGTTTTTGAAACTAAAGCCTGCTGGGTTTGTTGGAGACCCCACTACTTCTTGTCTTGGAATTATTAGTTTCTGCTTCTTCCTTATTACTGTCTCTGTGTCTTCGTTCCACACTGGAGAATTGTAATTGTTCTTTAGATTGTGTTAAGATATCAGGAGGCAAAATTTCTCTTTTCTGTCACTCTGGCTGATTGTCTTCTATAAGTTATTTTTGGGCCAAACTTGGTTTTGCTTGAGAAGAGGTTTGTTGTTTAAAGTTTGTAGAAGTCTGCTGAAAGAGTCTTTCTTTCTCATCAGCGCAGGAAGAAAACTTGTTCCAGTACTAATAATGAAACTTGTCTTGCTTTATGGCTGAAGATTTCTGAGGTTTAGTGAAGGAAAAATATTTACTGAAGTAATTAGCATGGTGGTTTTTTTTTAGTTCTGTGATCCTTTGAAGACATTCCTTTATCCTTCTGTCTGGAGGCCTTCCGTATTTTAGACTGCTGCCTAGACCATAAGTATACTGTTCAAAGAAACTTAAAAGTGATGTTTCTGTCCTTTTAACATAACCTAGTTCCAGTTGCAGAAGTAATTATACTCTTTTTCATATCATAGAATGGCCTGGGTTGAAAAGGACAACAGTGATCATCTAGTTTCAACCCCCCTGCCATATGCAGGGCCGCCAACCACTATACCAGGCTGCTCAGAGCCACATCCAGCCTGGCCTTGAATGCCTTCAGGGATGGGGCATCCACGACCTCCCTGGGCAACCTGTTCCAGTGTGCCACCACCCTTTGGGTGAAAAACTTTCTCCTAATCTCTAACCTAAACCTCCCCTGTCTTAGTTTAAAACCATTCCCCCTTGTCCTATCACTATCCACCCTCGTAAACAGTCGCTCCCCCTCCTGTTTATAGGCTCCCTTCAAGTACTGGAAGGCCGCAATGAGGTCTCCCCGGAGCCTTCTCTTCTCCAAGCTAAACAAGCCCAGTTCCCTCAACCTTTCCTCATAGGAGAGGTGCTCCAGCCCTCTGATCATCTTAGTGGCCCTCCTCTGCACCCGCTCCAAGAGCTCCACGTCCTTCCTGTGCTGGGGGCCCCAGGCCTGGACACAGTACTCCAGATGGGGCCTCACAAGAGCCGAGTAGAGGGGCACAATCACCTCCCTCTCCCTGCTGGCCACCCCTTTTTTAATGCAGCCCCAAACACAGTTTTCACTCAATCCTCTGTAACCACAGAAAAATAATTCTCTATTTATTGTGAAGGCTACATAAGATGAGTGCAACTCAGTAATATAGTTGGAGTTAAATGTATTTTCTGGGTTTTCTAAATGTATAGGTTCATATAATTGTATATCTTGTATACTTAATGGCATGCATTTAAAATACAGTGACCTAATTACAGTTGGAATAGAAACAGAAATAACAGTAATCAAAACCTTAATTTGGTGGCACTTGTGGCCTTTTTTTGTTAATTTCCTATTTTTTATCTTAGTTACTGGCTTTACTGGTTATGAGAAGGTATGTGGACAGCATGGTACTGAGGATGCTGGGGACTGCTTGTAGAAGTTGATACTGAGCTTTCTTTAGCCAGTGTTTGGTCCTTTGTGACTTGTCTACATGGGAAAGCTTGTGTGCTGTAAGTTAGGCTGTAAATTTCTATTGCATTAGCTGTTATATAGAAGACTCCATGTAAACGTTTAGAACATATGGAAAACATTTCCATTCAGCAAGGATGAAGGTGTGTGTTGAAGGTGCTGCACTCAGTTAATCTTTGGGTGGTGAGATCATTCACACAGAGGTCAGTATACAGTAGCAAGTATACTATGAACTTGTGCTATGAAACTTTGCCTGTTTTAATTTTTTCATGTACGTAAGAGAGAGGAAAACTGCGCTTTTTTTTTTTTTTTTTAAATCTGTTCTTCAAAACAAGCAATGGAAAAACTCCTGATGTTGTCTGCACATGCAGGTCTCTAGGTGAGCTCCAACCCACACCACACTTCAGCACCTGTTTATGAAGTAAGTCAGGGCAGCAGGCAGTTTCTTAGTAGGTTGATATATGAATTATGCAGCTTGCTGTCATTCCTAGGAGTAAACAGGAAGTTCTCACAGAGATCCTAATGTTTTTTTCAGAGGTTCATGGTGGATAACACAGAAACTGTGCTCTTCTCATCTGTGCTGGTAACACATTAGATAATCTGCGGATGTGTACAGCACAAAAATTTAAACCCTAAGGTGCGATCTGTCCAGAAAGAGCTGTTGTGTTACAGGGGAATAAGGCAGGGTAGTCTTTTGCTACCTGGTCTCTCTCAAATCCATGGAGAAATAGAGGACTTTGTTTTCCTGCTTGGGAAGTCTGGCATCTTTTAATGAGCAGTAAACTCACTTTAATGTTAAAGCTGGGACATTTTTATGGTTGAGTGTGTCTTGTGTATTCTTAGGGTGAGAGAATCATGCAGCAGTGCTGAGCCCTTCTGAGACCCAGCGGACAGAGCTGCTCAGTTTTACTTCGCGATTCCTCCTGCCTTTAAGAGCGCACAGCGTGCACTTATAACTGTAAGACTGTTCCTATCTGTGCATGTAAACACATAAATGAGCTGTTTTATACTGGCAATTAGATACTCCAGAGAGATGTGAAGCTGTGAGATATTGCTTCACTTAGGGTGGTTGTGACTACTTGGCCCACAGCCTACGGCTTTGTTGCCTGTAATAGGTGTTAGCAAATGGCAATGCTAATGTGCTTAATGATATCATTACTAATCGGCAGCCTGGTCAGAACAATTGACCTTCATTGATCTTGGTATTTCTGCTTTTATTTCTTCCTCTGCCCTTTATGACAAGCTGTGCAAGCTATTTGCCTTTGAAAGGATGTAAGCAGTTATATTGTAACACTTTAATTTTAGTTGACTGATTTATTTTTATGAATAGTGTTACGAATTGTTTCCCTTTTTTTTTTTTAATCAGTGTGCCATGCCGAATTGAATGCCATCATGAACAAAAACTCATCTGATGTGAAAGGCTGCAGCATGTATGTTGCCTTATTTCCATGTAATGAATGTGCAAAGCTCATCATCCAGGCAGGTAAGAAGTAGTGCCAGCTTGATTTGTCAGGGTTGCAGTGCTGCTTGCTCCTTGGTATCTTATCATGCATGTATTTGATGTTAAATTGCTGCTGTTAGATCTAAATTAATTGCACTGTCAACTTATAAGATGCTACTTCTGGGGTTTTTTTGCATCTGAATGGTGCCAAATTTTTCCAGTGCTAATTGCATCTTCTGTGGTTCTAAGCATGCTTCTAATTTAGTTTTGTAGCTTCTTAGACCAGGAGCTGCCAAAGAACAACATAGGCTTTGCATATAATTACTGTCAATTTTACTGTGTTCTGACACATTGAATAGAGTAGGGCAGAAAGAAATAAACTTCTGCATGACAAAAGGTCTGTTGGGAGTATATATGTGAAATTTTAATTTGAATGTGGTGCATGGTAGCTATTTGAAGATTTTAAAATATCTTTGCTCATAAATGTCATAAGACTTCTATGATCCTACTTTAATTATGTCTTTCATTATAATTGTTATAAATCTGTGCCACTGCAGCAAGTGTGCTAGCCTAAATGTGTCGCCTTTTTTCAGATTAGGCATATCTGAAGTAGGCTTCAGTTCTGTAAAAATCTGTTTCAAGTAACATATATTTTGCTCATTGAGCAAAGTCTTGCAATCTTAGTATGTATTGCTATTCTGGGGAGTTTCTTTTGCCACTGATGGCCATGGGACTCTAGGAAGAAAGCAGCAAACAATCCCTTTTCATTTTGGTCAGTAAGGTTTGAAACAAAGAGAGGTGACTGGGGAAGGATGATGGTACTCTGTATTTATGGTACACTTCTCTTATAGAATCAAAATCAATACTCAAGGTAGATTGGCTGCTTGCTCGCAATGTAGTCACTCATCCTTTTCCTTATGCACTTAGTACTAAATTGCAATGTATTGATATTTATGTTGTCTGGTAAATACAATAAGGTGTTGATATGCTCTGAAACGCTTGTAACTTCTCGTGGGCCAACCTTTACACTTCTCCTGCCTAAGTAATTTAGACAGATCATTCAACAATTTGAGACAGCATGTGTTTAAGAGGATTTGAACCTGGGACTGGGAGTTATTTACAAAACAGAAAACAAAAGGAAAAAAGCATGCTTTTGTAGCTATGCATTTGGAAGGGGAATGGAGTTTGGGATTTAAGTTCTTTGTGGGGGATTTTATCTGTATTAGAGAGGTAGAAAGATAAATTTTCAATTACTTTTGTAAAAATTCTTAATTTCTAGTCTATCTTGTGGTTTTGCCTCCAAGTTTTTTGTTCTGGTTTTCTGAGTTAAACTTAGGTAAAAGTGGAGAAAAAAATTTTCCAACATTTTTGAAAGAACTGTCTTCCAAAACAGCTCTACCTTACATAGCCTTATTCTCAAGTATAGTCTATAGTATTTTGGGAAGTAGGAGTGTACCAAGGAGTTCCAGAGTATGTGGATGAATGCTGCCTTTTCTGATTTTGTGCACCTGTTTTTGTATGACATTATGTTCGGGGTTTTTTTCCAGTGTAATTATAACTTTTTTTCTATATGCCTTTTTTAGGCATAAAGGAAGTTATTTTTATGTCTGACAAGTATCATGACACTACAGAAATGACAGCTGCACGGCGGATGTTTGATTTAGCAGGTATTATATATAGGTAAGAGAATTTTGGATTAACTTTATTTTTCTTTTTGAAAGGAAAAAAATGCTGTGTGAAAGAGACCAACTTTAGTGCCAAAGTTTTTATTTCCATCATGCAGTGTTTTATTCCAGATTTGGTAGTGTTTGTAGATGTCTTGCTCTGTATGCCTGAAAAAGATACTGGATTGACAGACTGTTGTGCCATTCTTTTTGCCTTGTGTAGGGTTAAATTTCAATTTCTTAATATTTGTATGAGAAAATGGTCCATTTGGAATATTAATTTCATGACGGAAGGACCACTTGCCGGATAAGGAACTGGCTAGATGGCCGCACTCAGAGTTGTGGCCAACGGCTCAATGTCCAAGTGGAGACCAGTGACAAGTGGTGTTCCACAGGGGTCAGTACTGGGACCAGTGTTGTTTAACATCTTTGTTGGAGACATGGACAGTGGGATGGAGTGCACCCTCAGCAAGTTTGCTGATGACACCAAGCTGTGTGGTGTGGTGGACA